>JADNRY010000438.1:0-48769 GCA_015501585.1 Rhodocollybia butyracea | reverse complement strand
TGTCCCTGAGAAGTTCAATACCCCAAGTGCGTGCCTGTGAAATCTCTTCTTTCCGGTGGACTGCAAAATCGACACGACCAGCCGGTTTTTGACCAGCAGTTGCGGCGTATTCCGGTGAAAGTAAAGCCCTAGGTCGGTAGCGGTACAGGCACGAGTAGAACTCATGCGCTTCAAGTGTGGAACCATCTACATTCCTGGGTGTGTTCAAATGATCAGTGTTGAACAGTTTGATTACTGCAGTGACCAGACTATGGAGATTGGGTTCATCTTCCACAAGAGCTCTTGGAGAAGGATCAAGTTTTGTCTGTAGCAGCTGTTTTTGAAGGGGAAAACACAAGGTATAGTAACATCGGGTTGTTTTTTGCTCCACGTGAATAAGGCCAAGTTTATGGACTGAATCAACATTCTCTTGAAATGCTTGTGAACCTGAACCTCGTTCGATTGGTCCATCGACCATGAGATGTTTGAAGACACGTTGAACATGAGGGTTTCTGCACGCGTTAGAATCTGGTAGCACACGGATGCATTCCGGGAGAGTTGCAATAAGTTCCATGAGTTGTTCGGTGATTGGATGGTCACTAAGAAACTCTTGCAGAGTGTAAACTTTCTTGTTTCGAGTACCCCACATCTAGAATAGACATATGGACTGTAAGTTTGGAAAGTAAGTGGAGTTTGAACAGGAGTACTTTTTCCCAAGTCAAGGATACGATAGCAGCGACTGTTCCGATATATCCTTCACTCCAGAGATAGACGAGGCTTTCTAGCTCTCGATCGATGGGTGGCATGATTTTATCTTTCGTCCACCAAGCATATAGTTCATGTAGTTCGGCTTCAGTGAAGAGGAGACCTAGGGGCTTCTCATGGGAACTATCGCTCGTTAGCCGTAGGTTGACCTGATTTGCCTCACCCAGATGAGCTGGAGTGGATCTGAATCCGGATGTCGCAGATTCAAGGGCACTACTATATGAACAAGCGATGATAACATAGAACGGCACCTTTGAATGGTTACTGGCAAGCGCATTAATGAAGTCAATGTTCCAGAGGCCAAGGTGATTGAAGTTCTTCCGCCACTCGTCAATGAGGACAAATGTAGGTCTCTTGAGCACCTTCGCTCGCTTTCTGTAGTGTCTTATTTCATTCCGCTGCTGCTCTCGCGTGTTTTCTGGACAGGCGTCATACCAGACGATGGTGGTATGGTCACGCAAAAGGAGTTTTTGATGGATGAGATTAAGCAGACATGTTTGCTCACTCGCGGGTGTCCCGCGAACCTATGAATGGCTTAAGCTGAGGAGACGGAATTTTCGAGACCCCCTTACCTGAACAAAGTGCACCGCCTCGACGCGGTCGATAATGTTATCTACGAGGATCGTTCTTGGAAAATCTAAACGTTAATGTTAGTTTGAGGGCTTCAATTTGAGCATAGTCTTACAAGAATGAATTCTGAGATCATCTATCGTCCCTGCCCTGACTGCCTTTCACAGTCAATATGATCAACGAGCAAATTTTGGGGAGATAATTACCGTAAGCTTGGAGAAATGGCCACGAAGAACAAGCTGCCAATCACGTTCACGTAGGAGAAACCATGAGTTTGACTGTTGAACTTCAAAGAAGATACCAGTCGAAGGAATGTGGAGTCTGTGAGCGCAGGTTTCAATTGGCTCCTGGCTCCTGGGGGTTAGACTTGTGTCAAGAGTTATTTTTCGTAAGAGATCAAGGACTGACCTGATAGTTAATGGAAGTGTTCGGAATTGACGACGATATTCTGTTACCGTAGTAGAAGCCAAGACTGGCAGTAACTTGATTTAACGGTCAACCTCAGTCTAGCGCCTACGTTGGAAAATCACCATATATCTTGGAGACCTGCGAGTCTTCGACGAGAACATGCCGGTGCCAATTTAGTTCGCTCAAAGGGAAGTTTTGGAAAGGTCGTCCATTTGCGTCTTGGATGTGAACTGAACTAAAGATGTCGGGGGAAGATTGAAACGATCCGTGCAGAAAGTAGCAGCATCCTTATTCGTGGCGTAAATTCTTGGTTAGCTGCTGATGTATTGATATGACCGACCAGATAGGAGGACTTGAGCTTCGTGCTGAGGATAACTTGCCGGTATTGAACGTTTATTACAGACCTCAGTAACAAATGACGTTGTTCGAGTAGTGTACTTTAGGTAGACCATCATTCATCGAATTCATCTTTTAAACAAAACTCCCAAGTTCTGTCTTCTCCCCCTTCGCCTGTCTTTCCAGTACCATGCGCCCTCAAACCTTTGGTCATGCGATGCTCATAGCCGTCCCAGAGATCTCTATGGAACACAAAAGAACGAAGGATAATGTAGCGAGGATTTGTTGCACTTCCTTGGTTCAGAGGCGGGTTTTTGGCTAGTCGCGGTACATCCCTGTGGGAGGCTGAGGATGAAATCGACAGAGAAGAAACAGACGCTACCATGTTGTGTACGGAGCTACATTCCTTAGCGTTATCAGAATAGATCCTCTACTCAGGGTTTTCGTTTCTATATCATCCCTAACCTCCTAATCTCTTCCTGCTCGCTCTCCTCCTCCTCCTTCTTGGAAACGTTTTGTTTCTTTTTCCCAGTGACAGATGGTACTGGACCTTGTTTGAGAAACTTTGCAGCTGAACGTAAAAATCCCAATATCAACACCTGGTTCGATAAAATATTACGATCCTGGTCATCGAACCCTTTTCCTACCCAAAAACCTCAGTCTCTGCCAGTAGAAAAAGTACACCGCACACGTACCTGCATGAGGAAAATTCCAAACAATCTTGCTCCATCTCCGTCCTTTCAAACCAGCAATCCATTCCAATTTCGTCGCATCTACACCGAAAAGGACTTGTACTCCCCACTCACGAAGACTTTTAACAATGTCCTCAGCATCAGGGTATTTTGCATAACAATCCTCTTCAGAATCAAACGCTGTCGCGGTAATATTTTTGGGTGGTAGATGAGCGAGATGAGCGAGTTCCGTCTTTGACGACGACGGACGAGCAAGCGCACGGGCAAACGAGAAGTTTCCTTCGCCAATTAATAGAATAGTATCTGTAGCTTGGAAAGGTATAGTCGGTTTTTGAGTTGAAGGAGTTCCAACCGCCTTGCTTCCACCTGAACCTCCAGCGAGCTTTCGAGCTTTCTGTTCTGCTATCTGTGCTGCATGTGAGGCTTTTTGCTTTATTTTGAAACGAGTTTGTTGAGACTGTAAAGCATTTTTGAGAGATTTCGTTGATTTGCCCATTCTGAGTGCCGCGAGCGTGAGCGTCTATATAATATATACCTTTCTTTCGCCTTTGATGCATAGCAAGAAATCCAAAGCAAAGGGCATCAGCGAAAGCTCATGGCTAGATCTCAAAGCCAATCTCGATAAACACGCAGAACAGGCAACCTTGGATAGAGCTACAGGCAAAAGCAGACCCACTATTGATGGTATTGAACGTCCTCTAAATGACAAGGTAATTTACTGCTCTTCATCCGTCAAATTTCCATCTCAATAACCCCAAGAATTAGAAAAAGTCACAATGGCTTCGTCAAAATAAAGGTGTCAAAGATCGTGCAGCAAGAGATGTTTTTGAAGACCTTGATCCGTCTGTTACTGAAGCGAACCGGAACATTATGAAAAAGAAGGCTAGACAGTATCGGAAGTTGATGCAGGGGAAGCATGGTGGTATTAATGAACAGCAGCGTGCTGAGCTGTTGGTCGACGTAAGTGTTTCCTACACCTGTATCTCAGTATCTCAAGCCGATGTCTAGTTTGAATCTAAAGGGATCTCTTGGGAATCTGATAGCGAAGATGAGGATGAGTCTTTGACTGTCCCTGTACCTCCGCCAAACGATGAGGTATGTGGCGCGTCCGTCCATCCGTCCTTACCCTAAACTCCTATAGGACGATCCTATCATAGAATATGTGGATGAACTCGGTCGAACAAGGACTTCACGTCGCTCAGAAGTTCCCCTTGAATTCTTAACAAAGCTCGAAGAACAAGAAGAAGAAGAGTAAGTCCTACTTTTGATTTCAGTGTCAATAACTAACTTGCTTTTCTATCGTAGGGGCGTAATACGTTCGTTTCACTTCCATTTTCGCATAAAAAACCTGCTAACTAACGCATAACTATGCAGGAGATATGTACGACCTCCAGAATCATTTCCCGACATATGTCCCCGACGCAGACCGCCAGGCCAAAATCATCGAACAGCATTCAGAAGAAAACAAGCCTATCGAAACTCACTACAACCCTCTAGGAGAAAACCGCGCCAGGGGTGCTGCATCATACAATTTCTCTAAAGACGAGGAAAGTCGAAGAAAAGAAAGAGAGGGTATTGACTCGTTGCGTGATGAAACGCTGGCACAAAGACAGGCGGCGGGTGCTGTGGATCTTCGTGTTGGAGAGTCCGAGGGAATGCAAGCTCCTGAGACGTCTGCGAAAAGCAGGGCATTGGAAAAGAGGAAACGGGAGAGAGAGGAACGGATGAAGAAGGTTGAGGCGCAGCGGAAGAAGGCCAAAGTTGTAGAGGAATCTCTTCCACATGAGTCTGCTACCAGCTCTGTTACGAATACGCCCCCGGCAATTTTTGCCCAACCGGCGGCAGTGGTAGATCCTTTCGCTGCGCTGGAGGCTACCACTTCGAAGAGCGGAGGACCACAGTCAAACCAAGTAGATGATTTCCTTGCTTCGTTAGGGAATGAGCTTAGTAATAATAAGAGAAGACGATAGACCTCTCTTCACAGTATATTCCCAAATGTATAATTTATCAAGGTTATCGTGTAGTGCACATGTACATACATACAATACGTCCCTCGTTCAACGTTGGTATGGATCATATAAAGTGGTTGGCGGTACGTATACTGAAGAATAGTCCAGCGAGGTCGTTGACCTCCACGCAGCATCCAATGAAGGTTCAACCTTGTCATTGTTCTCGTAGATCGAATCCTGATCTACTTTCAACTCCTCCCCTGGTCCTGTAAGCGGAACCGAGTCGTATGTTGATTCAGAGTCCCCAGTCCGCCCAGCAAGCACCTTCTTCCAAGGGTTTCGATGACCAGTCAAAAGGAAGATCACAGCATTCCAGAATGTAGTAGGATATCGCTTGATCCATGCTAGAATTTCGTGACGGCCTGCCCAGATCAAACACAAGACGTCCCACAATGGGGGAAACGCAACAGCTCCGGCGAGAAGCTTTAGATAAGTATGATCAGTTGGGAAGATAGAGCAACTGGTTTCCTGTTGCTTACCTGTCCATATCCTAAGGGTTGATAACCACTTGGAGCGGCATACGGTTTAATATCATCCGGTGCCACACCATTCTCCTCTTGGATCGATACTATGAGTTGATAGTAGAAATAACTCATATCGACAGTATACAGGTTCAACGCAGACCCCCAGGCAATATAAGTGACGAGAATTGTAAATGAGGCTAACCACGGATGCGAAAGGGTTAAAACATTCCACTGTGCGCTCATAAGCGAGTTGAACCATAATGGTAACCACTGCACCCAACGGAAACGCTTCCAGCGCGGGGCTTTCATTTTGAGCCTGCGGTATTCTCCGAGAATATCACGAAAGTGGCGTAGAAGATACACCACCCAGATAGAGATAAGGACTACTGCGACCATCGCGGCAAAAACGAATGTGGTGAATACAGACATTAAGCTGAACATGATCCACGAAACGAGAGTGATATGGGGGCAGCGCGGAACGTCGCTGAAAACATCAGCGAAATAGATTAATAATTCTATGGTAAACCAGATTGGAACCATGAGGAGCGACATGACGAGATACTTGGTGGAATTTTGACCCAGTCGACTAAAGAGATAGGAGGATTTTTTGATGAGTTTACGAACGGAGGCATAAACGAGGTAGAGGGAAAGAGGGGAGACGGTGGAAGTAACGGCAAAATGGGCGTCGGCTATGGAGAGCTGTTTTTGAATCATGCTAATGAAAGCACAGACCAAGAGGGTGTATATTTGCAGAAGAAGAACGGATAATGATTCTGCGATATTCTCTTCCGAATAACGAATTAATATCACTAGCCAACTCGTCAGAAAATTTCTCAATTACCTGGTCAAGTAATGACCTACCTAGGCAGATATTCACAATAAAATTGGAAAGTCTAACAGCAAACCCTTGCATATCAGGGTTCTCGCCCTCGAAAGAATAGACACAGAGCAAGTAGCCCTCAACCTCCTCAACATAAGGATTCGAAGAGTTCCATAGTGCCGTGTTTCCGAGACTCGACATCGAGCCTAGATGAGCGTGTTACGAAGAGGAGAGAGAATTTGGAGCAAGGAAGAGGAGGACGCGTGGTGTAGGGAGGTACAGGGAGAAGAAAGGAAGAAAAATTTGGGCCTTGGCAATGGGCACCCATGGAAATTGGAATTGAATTTCTGAAACGATATAGTTGAAGCAGGGTCGCCACGCAGCGCTCAGAGATATCAGTTTCATCGATGACATTTGATATTCAATAATACATCACTTCTACAACAAGGCGATTTTTGGAATCGGCTCCACCAGATGTTTGCCATATAGCTTCAAGTTTGAGCACCGCCTGGAGGCGCAACACACAGACTATAGTACTAGAGTAGACTAGAGTCTGGAGCAGCGGTAGCAAGCTACCGTTTCTGTATTTATCCATCAATAATCTGGTCTCGTCATTGAACGTCTCTGGTGCTCTCTGGGTGGTGCTTCTTCCATATGATGGGACCTTTCTTTGCCATCGACTCATTCGAATCTCTGATATCATTGCCAAGGCGTTCAATTCATGGGCACAACCCCCAACGCAGCTGTAGAGGAATACTACTATAGTAATAGTAATACGCCAGCACAACGACCGAGGCAGACTACAAGGGCAGGTAACAGAGTACAGTTGTATCGCAATGTTGCTAACCCATAGTCTATCACTAGAACAAGGAGAGGACCAAATATACATGCAGCCGTGGCCTAAAATGACTCGTGTTAGGCGACTCCTCTTTATGTTAATAAGTACTGTACCCAGCTGTGAAATTGCCGCGTCAATACCTCTCCTTTCAGTAGTCTCCCTTGGTCTCCTCGAACTTCGTGGATATCAGAAAATCTATCCGAGGCTAAGGCTGGCTAAGGATATGAAAATGAGCGAGAATGAGCACATGGATTACTTCGAAGGCCCTGTTCTGTTCCCGCGACTCAATGAGATATGATAAAATCCTTTCTGCCAAATTTCCGTGAGAAATACGATAAGTAACTTATTAACATTTTGGATCACTCGTCTCGCATATTTCCTCATACATATTTCGTGTTCCGCGATATTTGCGTGAACCGATTAAGCTACCGATTACTATCAAATATGCGACGGCATTGGTGCAGACTTCAGTTAAAAGGCCTACAGAACAGCTGCAGAGTCACCGGATCACCATGAGTTTCCACACCGCTCAAGGCTTGCATTCTTCAACATTCTCTCCTCCTCCTGATGCTGGAGAAGGTTTCAACATAGTTACTTTACATGATTTTCATGCCAAACATAGCCCGAACCATCCGGTTTTTCGATACATGACCGACAATCATCAGGGAATCAGGACAATATTCTGGAATGAAGCAGTTCGAGCATTCTATGCTGCATCCCTCTTCGTTAGAGCGATGGTGAAAACTGACGCTGTAAACCCTGTCGTCTCGATTTTAGCATCTTTGGGTGAGCTTTAGCCTGTGTATTTCTCGCTGCTGATGTTGAAGCTAATCCTTACTAGATCCCATCACATACTTTGCTCTCGTTGAAGGCATCATGCGTGCAGGCTACACTCCATTTCCGATATCCACTCGCAATTCCGACATAGCAATCGCTCATCTTCTGAAAACCACGGATTCTCAACACTTGTTTGTTAGTCAAGATATTGCTATGCAGGAGCTAGCTGCGAAAGCATGCTCAAGACTCGTGCCAGTTGATGGAGATGTGAATGGAAAAGCAAAGCAGAATCCCATTACTATTTTTTCCACGCCAGTTTTTGAAGACCTGTTCCAAGAGCAAGGTTCGAAACTCGAGTCATCTACAATAATTAAGACAGAAAGGACTGCTATTATTTTGCATTCCTCTGGTGAGTAATTTCAAACTGACAAGATGGCTTTGATGGGATACAACTCCGATATTGACTCCGACCACCATCTACTACAGGTTCCACCTCAGTTTTCCCGAGACCTATTGGAATATCTCATCGCGATTTCCTCAGCCGGGGTAAAGTGCATTGTAAGTTATCAAATACTACTTACTCCTACTAGCTTGTACTTTGCTGAACTTAGTTCAAGCTCATGATTATTGTGGCGAGATCATGTCTATTGCAGGGATCCCCATGTATCGTATGTAAGGATTGTTCAAATATCTTATAATGACTCAAGATATGTTTGCAGATATCATGGGTCTTGGCCGGATGGTTGAAACGGCAAGTTACGAGTCCTGAATGTAATGAAGGCTCATCCTTATGGCCGGTTTCGCGTGGGAATTCTGTCCCGATTAGGGTTGATCTTGTCCAAATTAGGGAGAATCGTTTCACCATATTTGGGAATGTCAAAGCGCTCGGCATGTGATCATTGCTCTTCAATTTGTTCAATTAATCAATTGACAGACATGGCTTCCACTTTCATCTCAAAAGCCGAAAAATCCTATATGGATTACTGGCAAACCCACATCGACAAGCCGAAGGACATTCTCTTCACAATTTCCAAACAATTTCTTTAGAAACTGGCATTGCGCCTCTGTCAAACGGCAGTGCTCGTCTGAGCTTGGGTCAAAACCTCAATGGTGGAACGGAAGTCATGGCTGCTGTAAAACTCAATGGAGGTTGAAGTTTTGAAGGAAATGAAAATGCGGTAGATGGAGGTTGTATTGCTTGTAGTGTAGTGCATCTTGGTACGTTTCTTTGAACATTTTCACTGTGTTTTGAAGACTGAATGTTACAAAGACAGATCTCCTTCAGCATATCCTCATCTCTCATCTGGAGCTCTCGACGATCTTCAGTACAATCTGACAACGGCGGTCCTACACCAAACTTTGTCGCATCCATCTCTGCATCCCAAAAATCTGGGTATAACATCTCAAAAAAAGCATGGTTACTCAATCTCAACCTTTTGGTCTTGGCCGACGCTGGGAATATCTATGACGCATTGTTCATGGCTGCCAAAGCACCTCCTTGGTACTATTTATTGCTGCAACTTCAATTGTTACTTCTGTCTTCGGTCACCTTGCCTGCGAAATGGCATAGCTTTATGAGTGCGTGTTCATTTATCTTCTCATTCATCACACTGATTTTTTCTTTCAAGATTTTATAACTAGTCTTCTACAGGACTCGTACCTGCCATGCACTTGGCGCAGTGGCCCACACTCACAAGTATTACTACTTGGGTGGCCAAGAACAATATTTAAACCTGATTGCAGGCTCTGACTGGCGTGACGCTTGCGACATTGCCGCCTTCAAACCCTCCTCTCGTCCCGACCCCAGAAAATATCTTTCATGCCACAGTCGCTACAAAATCTACTATGATATTTACCGTCCCTTCAGTCCTAGAGGTAGGCAACCATTTTCGAAGGTGTATCAAAATTTTAGGCTACTTACCTGACAATTTGAATAGGAATGGGCTAAAGATCCAAGAAAGATTGAAGCATTGAAGGTTTTCAAAAGAGTGGTGAGTTTGTCTTTTTTTTATGTTGGTCTACTTATGTTGTAATTCAGCAAGTTAGTGGAGGGTCCCTTGTCACATCTGTCGGAGACATTCTAGTAGGCCAAGGTGTAAATGTTATCCCCCTCTATGGATCGTAATAATTTTAACTCTCTTGGTTATGTGTTATGGCGCTAACTCAAAATATGATAGAACCGAGGTAGGACTGATGATGGAGCACAAATGCAAGTATTTCATGGTCAACAGGTATTGTTAGCTCATTGAAACGACTGACTCGGATACTTAATAGCGCAAATACCCCCGGAGGGATGGAATTATTTCACACTAAGGATGATGAATATTTATCAAACATTCTAATTCCGAGTCTTTATGCTTAGCTTGGGGCAATGATCGATCCGTTTCTGGTTCCCAGCTACCAATACGGGGAAAATATCTACAGGCTTATAGTGAAGGTAAGTACCCAAACTTTTGATCTCATATAGCTAGCATAACATACATGTTTAGAAATGTAAAACTCACTCACCCGCCATTTTCAATACCACCGTCGATGGCCAGCCGGCGTTTGATACCAATGATCTACTTGTCCGTCATCCTATCAACCCTAATATGTTCAGAGTGCATGGCAGAGCTGGTAAATCTTCATCATATTAGTTGCCACTAAAGTACTACAAGTCTTAACCATACAGCAGATGAACAAATCAAGCATTCTGTAGTTGTCTAATCCTGCGGTTATGGTGTTGCGACTCATGCCAAAAATTTTATAGACAGGCGAAATGACTAACCCTGGACCAATATATGGAAAGCCTAAGTATCACGCTCCGGTAAATTTCTATCAACCCTGGATTTGATACTGATATACTATATCGGGGCTAAGGACCCCGAAGACACCTTTAACAATTGATAACCTATATTTGTGGTTAGTAATTTGTTTGTTAGAGCTTGTTCATGCGCTGGAGCGCAAAACAAACTTTAACAAACAAGCTTGACGATAGTCAGTGATGACAGGGATAACTCTCAACATAGAATACATTATTTGAGAAAGCTAAGAGTGCCACCATTGTTGCACTGGGTCATGCCAAAATATGAAATGAGGAAGGGAAAGTGAACCAATTGTAAACATTGGCATGAGGGATAATTGTTTCTGAGATACGTATGGACCTTTGTTAATGCACCAGAACAGTAGCTTCAGAGGCTTCTCAGAAGGCAGTGGGCAAACATGGATGAGCATGGTTCATAATCATATTCATATGGAGAGACATATAGGCATAAGCATAAAAAGTAACAAGTAGAAAGCATAATTTGATGAAGCATAAAAGAAGCAATTGAGGATTTACTGTGCTATCTGAGTACCAAGGTCCATTGCTGTCAAAAATGAGATCTCATCATGACTGGGACGGCTGAGCTCTGCCCAGTGACAATAACGATTACACTGGTGCTCGTTCAGGAAGTGCATAAAGGCCGAACCAATATTCCCATCTCCATAGAGTGCTGGAGGTGAGATGGTGTCACCCTCGTCCACGAAGGCTTGTTCCATTACGCTCTCGCTCAGTCTCGTTGGATGAGTCATAAGTTGGGGATCAGATAGCTCATCACAAACACCTACAGTTGACCATTGATCAGATTCCCTATTCGCTTAGAATCAAAAACAATGTACCTTGCCAGTCTGAGATATACACTAGCCCCTTTGTCTTGTCAAACTGCAGGTGTTGTAGAAAACACATAAACTGTGCACATTCATATCCCTGTTCATCGGCAGCCATCAAGGGGACAGCACGAGAGTTAAGGATATACTTCTGCCACGTTCCTTTGATACAGTCTTCAACAATGTATGACTCAGCCTTTCTGGTACCCTCCCCTTTGCATGATACCATCGCAGCCAGTACAAAGCACAAGTCGTAGATACCAAGCAGACAAGGACCATTTTTTGCCTCCAGAACTGATACATAGTTGAGAACATGGCGGAGAAGTGATTTGCAGCACATCAGTAAAGCACACTCCATGCGACATTTGGCATATTCTGTCCTAGCTGGGTAACGGCTCAAGTCGCTGTCCAATTTCCCAGAAACAAAAGGGCGCTTTGCAGCAACCAAACCCTGAGGACCTTCATAGTGTTTGGTAGGCGAGACGATGATAGAAAGATATCCTTCAATGCAATCCTTCATGGCTCCGCGCCCAAGACTGGTGGTGCAAATCTCAAGAGTCCCATGGAAACTGCAACAGTTGGCAGCTTCAGGATCAAAATTTTTGGAAATTTGGTTGTCGTTGATAAGTGCTGGAAAGAACAGGACAGGAACCGGATATACCCGCACAATCTTAGTGTCTGCACCGCCAAGCTCTGAAAGTCCAGTTTGGTTCAAATATTTAGAGGCAACTGAAAAATGACCACGTACTTTGAGTTTGTGACATAGGAATTCCACCTGCAAATAATCCTCGTGATAATTTTTGTGCATCTGGTGAGCGATATAGCTCAGTCGATGTCTTTGTCTTTGTATACTTCTGCTGAGGTGAAGGAGGAGGACTTATGGCCTAGTTGATATAAGTTACCAGCAAATCAGACATATGAAGTTTTAAAACTCACTGAGCTACTCCATTTGGAAGCCACTTGGGCAAGTACAGACTGAGAATCTGTGCCATCAGACAGTGATTGCTGATTATCGTCAAAGGCTGATGGGGAGGGTTCCTTGTTTGAGGCCAACGATAATGAACCGGTGCTTCTGGATGCCTGGGCTTGCTTTGACGGTAGAAATAGAGGCTGCGATATCTTGCCTATTGATATAGGGGCTTCTGATGTGGAGGAGTCTGTCTCAGCGTCTGATAGCAAGAAAGATGATTTCTCATTTGAGCTCAATGATGACAATCTGGTCTTCCTAGATGAAGCTGTCGAAGGTACATGTTTTGAATCTATTGAGATATGAGGTAGAACAAAGAGAAGAATATTAATCAGGCTTACAAGATCGACCTTTATTTAGCTGGGGCTGCAACGCTACTACACTAGACTCCTCATCCTGCAAATAATAGTCAGACAAGTTAACGCAACTGCAGGTAAACCAAATACTGGATTCTGAAAAGTCTCAAAGCAGATAAACTGTGCTCTGTCGAGAACCCATGCTACACGGAATGGCTTTTGCCTTTTAAACTGATACGTATCCTTTTTCAGAATATGTCAAAAAGAACATGAATATCAATGACTACCTTTACTTTGTGCTGCTTTCAGTGCTGTATGAATTTCAGCATGGTCAGGGGTTGCTGGTGGTCGTCGTATAGTGGTGTCTTGTAAATAGACTCCTCCAGTACCTGTCACAAACAGTTAAAGCAATAAGCTCTCAAGAGAATGAGAAATACCAGACATTGGGACTGCTTCTGTTGCATGTCAAGAAGGACAGGCATACACTTTTCACAGGCATAGTGCCAATTGTTGCTGCGTGTATTCTCAAAGCCTTGACGTTTTTCACCAGGTGCAAGTTTCTGTTGGATTGGCCCCTCTTTTCCGCTTTGAATTTTGAGAGATGCAGTATTGTTGGATTTGCTGAATCCAAATAACAACTGAGTGTACAAGTGCAGAGAACCTTGGCCACTGACGTTCCACTGCTGCTTTTCCATCATCCAGATATTGTTGCACAATTTGAGTAAAGAGATGCCGTCCGAATACCATTTGAAACTGATAAATGAATTGCAGGCTCTGGCAAATGGATAATGATAACGACAACATCATGATATCAAGGTTTTGAGCAAGCAAAACTGCATGATTAAGAGTAGTGGCGGCAGAAAAGAGATGATCAAGAAGGATATCTTGTTGAAGAAGAGAAGTATCTTCAGACCATTCCTCGTAGCAATGATTCCACTTTGACGTTGAATCAACTGCGACTTGACAAGCTGCGGGTGTGACTAGCAATGCAGAGCCAGCTTTAGAGACAATCGCAGCCAAAGTCTTATACTCTAGGGACATCCTCTGGACATCTAGAAGCTCCTTCAAGGCCTTGACGGTACGGTTATCATCGTGTCGTAGTGGGAAACGACAGTCAAGATTTTTAACGATATTTAGTCCAAAGCTTGTGCCATGTATCTGCTTGTATGTTTTGATAAGATTGGGGGCACTGAAGGAGCCAGGTAAATAAACTGGTAATAATTGCATGGGCTTAAACTCACTTCATTAATGACTCAGCCACATATGAATCATCTTTTTTCCCAAACCCTTTCCATCGCATTGCATACTCATAATTTCCTGTCTGTGTTAAGATAATATTAGAGAGATGGTGATAGATAATCAGTTGAAAACAGACCACAAAATTGAACGATGTTTTAAAATCATTGAAACTTCAAATATCTGACCATCGTCCTCAGCCTGGGCAGAATTACTTTCTTTAGCAGAGATGGTTGTTTGAGAGGCAGAAACACGAAGGGCACCCTGACCAGTTCTAGTGGGTTGGACTGACATTGTTTGAGATGAAGTATGAGACCGCAAGGATCAATGCAGCACCACAGTACCATCAGTATCCACTGATGGTAATACAGTAGACATGGACGATGAGGCTGTGAGAGATGATTGTGATGGTTTATCTGGTATCCAAAAGTCATGATACCGAGCTTCAGCCTCAGCCAAAGCAGTTGCCTGATTCTGTTTGAATGTATGTTTGGTCATTCCCAAATTGTAAAAAGAGCATAGTTGATGCATATTTAGAAACAGTCCATGCATGAAATCAACCTTTTCCTTATCAAACTCTGGATCGAAGGGTATATCAACAGTAACAAGATTGCTGTGAAGGTTGGTAAATGTCGGAGGGATCCAATTAGGCTCGCGTCGGGCCATTCGTGCAAAATTATGATCTCGCATGTATTGCTCTAGAGCCATTAAACGTTGCCAGTCATCAAAAGTCCCACAGGCTGGAAAACCATCATCGGCAAAAGTATGGGCAGTTCCTTGTGACTCGAAGCCAGTGGGCTCAGTCATTGACACACCATGCTCCCGCTGAAACGCTGACCAATTTGGATAAAGAACATAGACAATACGGTTCTCAGGCCCAGCATACAGAAAAGTATGCTTAAGTGAAGCAATAAATTTCGCGACAGATTCTGTATCAGCTGTGGGTGATGTTCCAGAGTGAAGGTCATTGCCTTTAATCAAGGCGAAGAAATGAGCATAACCATTTTTGTCTGTAGAAATTCGCAGATATAGCCCACTTCGAGCAAGGAGAAAATCACCAACAGCGCTACCTATCAAGTTGTCAGTACCAGAAAATCTGAATAAAGTATTTGGGCATACCTGGCGGTAACCGGAATAATGCTATAAGTAGTGTGTACCCATTCGGATCATCGTTCCAGTCAACATGAAAAAGCCCCAGTAAGGATGCCCAATACCAACGCCAGTGATCCTCCATTAAATGATGATGATGGATTTCGCTGGACACCGGAGAAGCCTGAGTGTAATGCCCCACAACATAATGCATTGACATCCATGAGGCGAAACAGCCATAGCCTCCCATTCTTGCTTAGAAATACAAAGTGGGACAATAAGCTTATACAGCTCTGCCAATAGCACCAGAAGCTTCCCCAGAATGACTTGCGCTTCATACGTAACAGCTTGTACAGCAGGTTGCACAAACCCTGAAGACTGCTCTTCAACGGTAATCCCAAGACTAGCAGATCCGTCATAGCAGTCAGGTTTCTCAGCCTGAGACCGTTGATTGAGTTTGATACCATCGAGACGGAAAATTGGTTCAGTGGACGATGTACCCCAGGTTATATCGAAAAGCTCATGGAATACCTCAGATATTCGAGGATATTCGGAATATCCACGTAAGCTGTCCAACGTCTGGACACAACCAACAGTGATAATTTGGTCAGGGTGGTCATCAATGTGCACCGCAAAGGGAACTCCAGGAGGCATTTCTATCATGCCTTCGACTGGAGACATGATGTAGGACTGGGAAGCAGTATCATATCCTACAGGGCACACTCCAGGTGAAACAGCGACTTTATAGAGGTTTTCAAACTAGAGATGTCCACGAGTCCAGATCCAAGTATACTTGGATCTGGAGCGCAAGTACTTGTGGCCTAAAAGGCCTGACTCGTGGGAAACGGGTCACTGACTCGCAAGTACTTGTGGATCCGCACACTAATCAAGTAGTTACAGCTATATTCACAAGTATTTACCATTATTTACTTGCATACAGTGATTGTACAGTGTATAATGCTATTAAAAACCTGTACTTTTAATTTCATACTATGGTATGAAGTAAAAATGTACTGACAGTTAGGCTTTAGATTGTAGACAGCCTACGGCGATTGGGCGCTAAAATAAGCGCTCAGTTGCTGTGAGCTGTCTACAACCTCAAACATGTGTGGCAGTACTTGATAAGTACTATAATAAATATGATACTATTAATTACTGTAAGTTTTGATCACCAACAACAAATATATGAGTTCATATTGCTTGCACAAGTCACACAAGTACTTGCAAGTCAACCGAAAATTGCAAATGTCTGACTTGTGACCCGCGCCTGACCCGTGGGAAACGGATCCTGGGATCCGCGAGTCACATACTTGCGGGTTTTCCCGCGGATCTTACCTGCAAGTACTTGTGAAGACTTGGACTTGTGGACATCTCTATTTCAACCTCGGTTGCTTTGGACTTGTAACGCCTACGGCACGTTCATTGCCGTTAGCGCCGATATTACATAATTAGTCTACTCTTATCCTCGTACCACATACTCGTTTCAGTCTATTTCTCTAATAGAACGAGATCTTGCTCATGGTCTGAGGCATTAAGAGTCAGGGCTCTTACAGGACTCTTGGGTAAGAGTTATCGGGGTGGTATAGCAATACCCTCGACGGTATCGCGGATCCTCGGTTAGGATGTATTTTGGGGCTTTAGGAAAGCACAGAGGGCTGGGATCAGGAGTAATACTTGGATTGGCTTCTAATACACTGTAGGTGGGACATATTGGAGAGCTGATATACAAGGAAGAGTTAAGGTGATGAAAACGAGGATTGTTGGCAGATATATAAGGGATATTGGTTATAAGTCTAGTTGGGAGGGCATAATGAAACTTTTTCTCTGCATAATAGTTAGAAATAGAATACATAAAGCAAGGATACACTCACTCTCATGGGTCTCAATCTTTCTAGCACGTATAAGGGTCATGAGTTCATTCCCTGACATCCCAGATAGCAATGGATCCTCTCTATGATCCCCCATGTGCATTGGCTCCTGTTGTCCTGAACAATCCGGCTCCTTATCCACCTCCATCGGAGAAATATCATTATCCAGGTGATAATCTTGGCAAGAGAATCTAAGTATTAAATTGTATCCTTAATGAGTCCTGGACACACTTACCAGAACTTGAGTCTGTAGACTTCGTCAGAAAAGTAATATAGAAGTAGCGAAACACATACATGGCCATTCCACCTGTGAAGACATGGAAGAATTAACAAACAACGGATATACGGCTATTATTATTGCCGGTATTCATTATCGACCACTACCATTACTATAATAATATATTATACAACTACATCTATCTATGTAATTATAAAGATCGAAAGAGCAGTACATGGGGTCCTGGCATTGGAAATTTCTTCAGATTTGATTACCGGAGCGTGATACTTAGGCTTTCCATACCAATAGGTAGTTCAATGATTCAAATTGTCAATGCTAAAGTTTGATTAACGCTACTTGCTCTCAGAACGACTTCTGTTGGAAGACCAGAAAATTACTCATGCTATTGTTTTTGGTCGAGAAAAGTTCCAAGCTGGTGTCATCATTTCGCCTTCCTCCAATTTTGCATTTGATCCTGAAGATTTGGATAAGTTATCTGAATATCGTAACTTGATCTGGTTGGTGGTCGTTTCGTCTATCGGGATCATCTGAGACTAATGTTCTGTTGTACCAGGGAAGCTGTTCTGCATGCAACCAAAGACGCACCACAACATTCCAAGATAATCAAAGAGGCGAGCCTTCTGGTTGTACCGCGAAGTTTTATAATACATAGCAATTTTGACAGTTAATCGTCGTTGTGAATCCATCGAAACCTCTGCAACTTACTCCAAAAGGCACTCTACGGCGTCAAGCATCACTCGACGCCTATCACGATGAAATAGAAAATGCCTATAAAGCCCTCGAAGAGGCTTCGCAGCCGGAGATAAAAGCACCCGCCACCTGGGATCTCAAAGCTACGGAAAATTTTGTCTCCGAAGTGGTGATTAAGTCATTGGGGTTTAAGGTGGACGAGCATGAGAATATTTTCCGAGCTGGAGCGGATAGGTTCGTCGTATAAATCCCTTTCTGGAATTTTCTCCTTAAAATCTAGCTTGTGGGTCCCTTGCAGCTTGATCGCAACATATATCCGAAATACTATTCTTCGCGGACTCAGAGATACATCTATACTTTCTGCATCCGCCATCCTAGCGATCCCCCGGAACTTCATATATGATAACCCATCCATTGCCACTCTAGGCAAGGTTGTCTTTGATATCGCCAATTCCAATGTTCTCTTCGTCAATAACGGGGACGAGATTGAAGGAGAACAGGAAGAAGACCCGGAAGCAGGGTACCAATGGCCTAAAATGGGCCAAGCGGGTCAAACAATTCTACAAGTGCGCAAAGGGAAAGGAGAACCCCCGCTTATCATCATACATGGAGTCGGAGGTCGCGTTGACGGGATGGTACATTTCCAGGAAAGATTCAGATCTGCATTGTGGCTTGTACAGGCTACTTCTGATTTGCCTAACGTGAGTCTGCGGGGAGACGCAGCGTACTATTATCATAAAATGAAGGTAAGTAGTTTGAGTGTATACCAATTTATCTATCCTGATACAGTTCACTGTAGGAACTACGTCCTCATGGGCCCTACCGTCTTGCAGTGAGTTTACAAGCTTGAATTCAAGTTCCCTGCGGCTTACGACACTAGACATACTCCGGGACCCATCTACTCGGATTTCTTATTGGCGAAATGATGCTTAACAATGGCGACGAACTTATCCAGTTATCTCTCATAGACCATACTCCATCCATGATGTTCAGTGGCCTAAACTCCGATGTCGAGCTTACAGGAAAATTCGACATCACTTCCAAGGATTTCCGAGAACGCTACAAAGAGCGTATGATATACAGTTATTACGAGCTTGGGGCTCGTGAAGATCGCTCGGAAGTCCAAAAGGTGTTCATGGATGCATGGCAAGGCGCTGATCCTATGGATGCTTGGCAAGGACGTCCCGCCCCAGATCACTATGTCCAGATGGCCCAAATGGCAAAAACATATATGGATCAGACTTGGGATTTCATTGCGCAGCTTCCTGGCTATCAGGATCCTACTCAAAGTAGTTGGCAGAAGATGTTGTTCGCAGTAGAGAAGTGGTTGAAAGGGATCACACTTAAGGTTCCTGTAACAGTGTATGTCGCTTCTAAAGGTGCGCTTGCTGGTGTCCAGGATCCATTGGAAAGGGAAAACTGGAGTGCTTTGGGTATACACCGATGCTTCCCAGATGCACGAGTCATTCATGTTGAAGCTGGGCATGCCACGATTCTATGGAATGAGACAGTCATAAAGGATTTACAAAGAGGGTATTTGACAGCTTGATTTACCGCGTTGCGGGTTATTATTTCTAAACGGAACCGTGCTTGTTTACCTACCTTACTGTATAGCTAGGAAAATTCAGGCATATCATGATTATGCTCCGTTCTGCTACCGAGAACTTCACGGAGAGGGTGCAAGTGACTGCATCTGTTCTATGGGCAATCTGCGGGAAGGAGTGAGATACTCTGAGAACTTCTGAGAATGACCAGAAGAATAGAAAGCGGATCAAATTCGTAGGCGATGCTAGATATGTACTTTGAGTGGTGCAAGGCACCGGGCGGCCGAGTTTCTGACATTGACAATGGCAGGGGAGAGTGCTTGAGGCCTTGATGTCGATCGCGATTTACTATCGTTGACAATGACATCATCAAGACGCCTGTTTCACGACCACGTGGCTCAGCCCTATGTTTGGTTTCTTCGTCAACTATTGCTCAGCCTAGCTCTTCAAACTACTGATTCTGGGTACTCGTCCAATTATTCAATGGAAGTGCCAGACGAAATATTGACCCAGATCTTCGACTTGGCCGCAGACGAGGATGTAATCTTTCAGTATGGATTACCAACAGCGATGGCAGAATCTGCTTGGTTCAAGAATGCATTTAATGAGTGGGCTCTAAGGTCGCCTCAAGAGGCTATTAACATGATTCAGAGGAGGAGCTATGCAACTAAAAAGGTGAGTAACTATGTTCTTGCCGTCCAGGCCTTTCATTTACGATTATCCTAGGCCATTATGCTGACATGCAAACGTTGGCGTCGTTTGGGAGCAGAGTTTCTCTACCGCTGTCTTTTCTTCGACAATCCTTCCAGACTACATCTTCTTTGTGACATCCTGGAATCAGACGCAAGAGATAGGGAGAAATTCGAAAATCCATCTGTAGGATTAGGATGGTGGACAAGACGTATCCACCTTACACGTTTCTACGCTTCGCCTAACCGAGGTACATCCATGGACGATATGTGCTCTGCACTGACGACAGTGATTAAGCACTGCCCTAATCTTTCAATATTCATCGTCGAATGGCTTATGCCGGGTGCAACGTTTGGTTTGGTTGCCGATTCGCTGTTTAAATACACTCGGAAGGCTCTTCACACCGTGCATTGGAAACTTCCTGCAGAGTCTATCCCGAAGGTGATATGGGCACTAGACTCCCTTCCTCTCGTTCTCGCCGCACACATCGAGTTTGAAACTCCTACTGCCTCCACGGAACTAGACGAAGCTATTCATCTTGGTTCAACGCAGGACATCACATTAAACCTCCCGTACCTTCAGCAGCTTACCTTACGGGGAAGGATCTCCGAATTTGTTGAGCAGGCTATTGGATGGAACCTCAGTGGACTGCGAAACGTCGCGTTTGACTGTGGCTACAGTAAATTCGACATACCCAATGTCGTTGGATTTCTTGAGGAATTTGGTGATCAGCTGACTGTTCTCGACCTTGATTCAGTCCCACCATTCGAGATCCCAGAAATTTTGGAGCTATGTCCTCAGCTCGAAATGCTTTCCTTCAATGGAGATTGGCGATTGCAGTCGCCACCTTTACTCAGTGGAGGAGGTGTCATCGAGGACGATGGCCCTGATGAGGCGTCGAGCCGGCGGCGACGGCAGAGCCGTACTATGAGGTTGAGTCTTGGGTCTCATCACACTGAAATGAGCATCCTTACACACACACCTCATCCACGGATCCATACTATCGGACTGCACGGACTCCTTCATGCTTTTGGTTTTGATCCAATAGGAAAAAGTGCTTTTGATCCTCTTCGGTCCCGTGTCACCCGTCGGTCGAATGACTTGAACTTTGCTGCGTTGAATCGAGCCCAGTTTCCGCAGCTTCGCTGCGTAAGGGTGCTCAGTCGGCCCCTTTTGATTAATCTCAACAAAGAGGACGGACCAAAGCAAGATGAAGGGGTCGAGGGCTTAGACCGATATAACAGATGGTGGGATGGGTGCGTTGATATGGGAGTACGACTGGAAGATGCTACAGGCGGAGAATTAGGACGGTTACCGCAGGATGATGACAACGAGGATGACGATGAATACTCCGTTGGATATTCGTCAGGTGAAGACGAAGATGAGGAATGGGAGGTCGATGTTCCTCCCGTAGATAGCGATGATGATCCTCCCCATGTTATAGAGCTCAGGCAACTTATCAAGGAATGCCAGGCAATGGCAGAGGACCGAGATGAATCACCATTTAGCCAGTTTATAGGGCCAGCTTTTAGACCTACTCTGTCAATGGCAGGACCTGCGGAATTGCGTATAGAAGAAGAAGAAGAGGAGGAGGAGGAGGAGGAGGAGCTGGGCTCAGATTAGTGGGACTTCGAGATTTATGGATTGTGGAGTTTGTTTTCTCAGTAATTAGGCGTTTCCGTCTTTCTGAAACGTAGGTCCTACCTATCTCAACGTATGAGGTTTGTACTTCGATAACGGTCACTAGTTTGTTCCCGCGGTCGGTGGTTTCTTCGGCCTGATACCGGGATGATGTATTTCATGGGTTCTGCTCAATAAGCATCTAGATTCTATCCTACTTACTAATCGGATAAAGTTCTCTTCTTATAAGACCCTACTCAAAGGTAAGATAGTCTCAGACGCACGATGGCCCCAGTCAAGAATGGTCGACTTCTTTTCAACGAAATACCTACTGGTGAGCAGTCTATCGACCCCGTGATCACTCTGCTCATTCGCCTGACGTGAAGGATACCCCGAACCGGGAAAGACAACAGTGTATGATACGTCCAGTACCATCGATCTGGAAAATGAACCTTTAAATGGGCGTATTCTGGTAAAGACTCTCGTTCTGTCTGTGGATCCCTACTTGCGAGGAAAGATGAGGAAACAGGAGACCAAATCTTACAACGTGCGTCACCTTCTCAAGAGGCTCGTGATACGACTCCGAGTACGACAAACTTATTTCTCGCTATTACAGGTTCCATTCTTTGTCAATGAGCCGTTGGTATCTTGCGAATTACAGTTTCATTGGACTCACCTAAACGTATCTTATCTGCTTACAGACTGTACAATTTCGGAATTGGAAAGGTTGTGCGTTCGGAGAATCCAACATTCAAGCCTGGAGATCACGTCTATGGCATCTTGGACTTTTCAGAGTACTCTATCCCAAAAGACACCTCGCAGCTAAGGGTGATCGTTAGGCCTGAGCCGACCCTACCTTTTTCTGTCTATTTAGGAGCAGCCGGCATGGTTTGTTTCTCTTAGCCACTGTACATATGGAGTAAATCGTAATTGTGATTTTCAGCCTGGACAAACGTCGTACTACGGATGGAAAGAGTACGCCAAAGCCAAAGCGGTACGTCCATTTTCATATTTTATTTGCGAACCAGCTAACAAAGAAATTCTGTGTACAGGGACAAACAGTCTTTGTTTCAGCTGCAGCCGGACCTGTCGGAAAGTGAATTCTCCATCTAGCGCGTTACAGATGCACTATTGCTGATGCAACGCTTTAAGTATGATCGTTCAACTTGCGAAACAGGACGGATTGAAAGTCATAGCTTCCGCAGGATCTGACGAAAAAGTTAAATTTTGCAAGGAGATCGGCGCTGACGTTGCTTTCAACTACAAAACAACGAAAACCCACGATGTCCTGGCAAAGGAAGGCCCTATTGACATGTAAGTCTGTGATACAAAGTATATTGAATGTATCTCATCTATCATAGCTACTGGGATAATGTCGGTGGTCCGACACTCGAAGCTGCGATTGAACATGGCGCACTCCATGCGAGAATCATCATCTGCGGCTTCATTTCACAGTATAACGGTGAAGAGGCTTATGGGATAAAGGTGCGCAGTGTCTATCTTAAGTATCAACTTCTTATTCGTCACACTAGACAATGAGAAATATTATGACCCAACGGATGAGTATTAACGGTGTATTAGTATTTGATCACCACGCGCGCTACCAGGAGGAATTTTATCAAGTCATTCCTAAGAAGCTTGCGAGCGGGGAGTTTAGATACAGCGAGGACGTTACGCGTGGGCTGGAGAACGGCGGTGAGGCAATCTTAGAGGTCCAAAAGGGTCTTAACACGGCAAAGAAAGTTATAGTCGTTGCGGACAGCTGAAAATATAACATAGAGGAATTTGAGAGTACATCCACAAAGCTGAATAATAATATTCTAGACCGAAACGTATTCGCGGGTGCATCAAATCCTGCAACCGTCGTCGAAGTTGATTACCCACACTGGGCTTGATAGCTGTGATGATAGCCACTCTTTTGGTACGTCCAACTTGGTTCGGTCAAACGATATTACAGTATAAATTATAAGGCGAGGGTATCCTATATTCCTACGTTGATAGGTAGATATCACTGCGGAGGTCTGTTCTGCCGCATTCACCAATAGGCAGCCACCGTACATTAAGCCAACTCCAGGGCGTTCGCGACGCAGCCGGAGCCGTTGTCCCCGAGGAAGCCGAGTTCACAATTTAAAGACGGCGCTGTGGCTTCTCCAGCGAGTATCGTGTGCCGCTGCTCTGGAGTTAAAGATGCAGCAATTACACCAGATCTGCCGCACTTTTTCGCACACCTCGTCTGACGTTCCCTCCAGTAACAGGTGGCGGAGTTCCAGCTTGATAGAAAGACTGGGATTGCCAGGGAGCATACGATGCTGCGGATTTACCCTTCCCATTATCAAGTTCGTAACCATCGCGGTCATCATAATCTTTCCCCCAATATAACCACAGCTGTACTCCAAGAATGCTGTTCAGACCAAGCGCAAGTGCAAACCCCGCACTAACAAGCCAGTCTCCCACCTCGGTTGCCGTTGTAAACAATCTAGCTAAACACCCTACAATTTGAGAGCCAACTGCAAACGCGCTGAGCTGGCCTGTCGATCGGAATCGATTATTTTGCCTTATTTGAGGTACTTTGGACGTAAGGGAAAGCGGTAGAGTAGACAGCTGTAAGAAAGCCAGTATACCCATTGGAGAATAGCAGACAACCAAAATGCCAGCAATAAGGCCTAGAAGTGCGTATGACATTTGTGCATTCCGTCTCCTCCGTGCAAGGCGAAGAGACGGTGTGTAGAATATAATAAGGAATGTGATGAGAACATTTTGTATGGTCAAGAAGAGGTTTTCGCCATAGGTCGAGAAAGGGAACATGTTTCGAAATGAGTAGGCGGTATTGATGCCATATGCCAATGTCTCCAAGATATATGCTGAAAGAGAAAGCCCTCTCGCCGAACGGCTGCGCATAACTAGAAATAGAATGCAGAGTCAGAGCTGGTTCGCGTACAGGTTTCGAGTCACACACTGAGAAGGAGTTGTGGGAGTTTCATGATAGAGCCACCGACAACGATACCAATGCCTAGTGCCTTAGAAAGTGAATATTTGAGGCATTCGACATCCTGGATGTCTATGTTTTCTACTAATGATGTGTAGCATTCCTGAGTCGTATCAGATTTAGATGTAAAGAAAGGTTATACAACTCACCGTTCCTATTATTGAGGTACCCAAGTCGCGTATGAACCAAGGAAAATTACGAGTTATCGAGGTCATTGTCCGACGTCAAAGACGTAGTATAGCTCCTTCCATAACGTAGCACTTGCACGGGCCGGATGAGCGCTAAATTTCTCCACGAAAGCTTCAGTTTTACTTGAGTTTTACCAAGTTTTATCTTACGTCCTAAGCGCTAAATCGATGTCTGAGCGATTCGTCGAGGGTCAAGGTCAACCTACATAAAGTACAACATGCATGAAAAACAATATATGACCAAGATTCAAACGAAGTAGTAGTATAAAATGATTTCGCCTACTACGAGTGATTCCAATGTATGGTGGAGTAGGAGGCATTGCAAAGGCATTGGTATGGGGAGTACTAAGGCCCTAGCGTATTTCACACTGAGTGTGTTAGAAATCGAGAAACGGGTAGGTCCAACGTTCCGTCCGTAAGGCCGTTTCGAGTGGAGGGATGAACATGACCAAAGGAATTCGGTCAACAACTTCTTTGTGGCTGGTTGAGTGGAACAGTTGGACTGATAACCTTACTCAATGGGGGCGGAAGTGTGGTTATAACTCGTTGATTCTACGTCACGGATATTCACCTGAGCCGAGTGACAACTTCCCATATATAGGCGGGGAATAAAACGGAACCCAGTTCGAAATGTTATTAAGCCGTTGAAAGCAAAAACAACATACTTGGACAAGTACATGCACGATGATTTGAGGAATTTTGTGGTGTGCCACGCAAAAGTTCTCAGAGCCATACCCACAAACAAACACTGTTATCCGAGCACAATATCCGAATACGATTTGGATTAAGGGTAATTTTGCATGAGATATCAGACTGAAAATATGAAATACTGCGTCTTAGCATTCTCTACCTACGCGGTTTAGAGCCCAAGTACATTGTATGTACTTATGCCAGGAGTGGGAGACTTACTTTGTTCAGAGGCAACGAAGATGAATACGAGTAATCATCGAATCGGTCAAACTTTTGAAACTAGCGTTGGTTCGACTCATTTGTCTCCCCTTGAGAAGCATTATGTACCGGGCAACATAATGCAGTTCATGACTGATAGAACTCATCGATCCTTTGCAGTCCCATCTGGAGTGATATCAAAGGGATAAGTGCTGGGGACTGCGAACGAGTGTGCGTGTGAGTATGTGAATGAAGTTCGGTACGTGGATCGGAAAGTTTGTGGTGAGGATGAGGTATAGAGCTAGATGCGTTGACACTCTCGATTCCCTGAATCAAATTTATCAACCTTGGAACCACTCTCCTCATGGACTCGAACAACGTCCGTTCGATATTGGAACGGTTGTCTCGGTCGTGGATGCCCGTCTGCGAAGGGGGAGATTATGAAGAGGTGAATCAACGCGTTAGTAGGCGCATGACCAGCAAAAAGCAGTAGGGCAATGGGCAGTACGAGTACTCAAGAGACAAGAGACTAGGTAATAGTGTGTCGAACAGTAGACAAACTCACCAAATTGCCCCTGTCCCTCGCCAACAACACATAGTACAATGAAACACACTCTGTCAGCCTAGCCAATTCTGTGTTCACTTTGTCAGATTCCAATTTTTTCCTCAGATTCTCCAGCTTCTTCCCGTCACCAAAAGCCATGGTGATAGAAGAGGACTCAAGAGCGGTAACAGTTGGCAAGGAAAGTTCAGACTCGAACGAATCAAAAAAGTCCGGTGGTTCAGCAACGAAAAGTACAGGAGCAAACATCTGGAGGAATCGTGGGGATGCCAATATGCTTGTATTTTTGAATCCTTTTCCCTTAGACTGAGATTCGGATAGAGCCCTCAAAACAGAGTCTTTAACTAACCCAACAGCTGCTATACGCATCTGGCTTTGCGGTGCTCCATCGGGTAGAGGTCCAACCAAATCCCGTAAAACCCGCGCCCCCGCCATCATATCCAACTTTTCCAATCGTTCGACGACCAATCCCAACAGGCGGTAGGTACAGTGTCGGATGAAAGGATCAGGGTGGTGTGAGGCGAGAGGGGGTAGCAGCTCACAGAGGGGAAGAAGGAGAGGTTCAAGGGATGATGTTGAGTCATAAAGAGGAACTTTTATAAGGACTTGGTTTTGGTGAGAAGGCAGCGGGGGTAATGAAGATGAAAGGCACAGGAGAAGTACCGCAAGGGTCTCATCAAGGAAAGCATTTGTTTGGATGGAAGAAATAATGAGAGGAGAGTGGAAAGTTAGGGAGAATGTCAATGGCTTTTCCGATTGGGATATATGAACAATGGACGAAGAGGTAGAGGGTGGGTAATAAGCATCAACTATCGCGTGTGCGGAGAGTACGAAGATGGCCTTCGCCTGGTTGGCCTGATTCGGAATTGGTGACAGGGATGAATCCACTGAGGGAGAGAGGGAGCCTCCAGCGCGGATGTAGGCTGCCTAGATAGGTACTAGTAGTCAGTCATACTGTGATTGACCGTGATCGCGATAACTAAGTAACGACAATACTCACCGTAACGCACCGTAAGTCCTCCGAGTCAACTTCCCATCTCTCATTCAAGTTCTCCCTCATGCCTTGTCGAGGGAAAGATAGCTTGAATGCACGTTTGGTGAGGGAAGCAAGGGGAGGGAGAGAGGAAACAAGGGTGGTCAAGAGGGAGAGTATAAGAGTCTACAGGTGAGAGAATGTTATCTGGACTTGAAACGCGTAGAAATTAAGATACGAACTTGAGATTTCCTCACTTCTTCCTCGGTATTTAAGCCTTCAGTAGCGTGTTTTGCATATTTTTCCTCAACCCAATCCAACATTCGCTGAGCTAGAGCGGAAAACTCTTGTATCAAATTGTGAGGGGCTTGGATGAGGGAAATTTTATCAGCAAGGATAGCAAGGATCGCCTCCAGCTCGGGAATAAATGATTTAATCATCTCCGATGGCGGTTTACGGCGAGTCGGAACGAGGGATATTACTGTAGAGTAGAAACATGAAGCGCAGCTGGGGTGATATAAAATAAACTCACCTTGAAACAGCCTCACGATACGCACAAGTTGAACTCCCGGCGGCGCAATAGCATTAATTTTATCGTTGCCTTCACCTTCATCATCAGATCGCTCTTCTATGTGTTCTATATCCCTCCTAACCCTCTCGAGGCTCTCCTCAGCAGCTACGATGACCTCTTTCGCGCTACAGTGGGTACTGATCATATCCAGCAGTTGCGGTACAGCATCCGTGGCGCTTGTACCAGGAACTAGAATGGGCAAGAGAGAAAGTGGGTCCTGTTTACCAGAGAAGTATTTCATTGGTACGATCAGGGTTACAGAATCAGATTTAACAGAGCGGCGCGTACATACCAGTAGCTCGGACAGGGATAACTTGTTAATATTTGAGTCTCCTCCTAAGTCCGATTTCAAGTTTGACTGGTCCAGTTTCGCTTCGACTTCCAATCTTTGCAGAATGGCGATAATTTGCTCGAGATCATACTTCGGTTTTATATCGCCGTTTACGTCGTATATTGCCGAGGTTATGAGTGTTGTTAGGACGAGGTTGGGACTTGAGTTCTACGTAGACGCGGGCCATTGTTGAAGAAGGAGAGTGTAAATCGTTAGAGAGAAATAAGAAGAAAACTTGCTCACATTGTAGCTCTGTGTCAATAGAGCTTCAATTTCTCCGTGAGTGGACATGATGGAGGGAAGGAAACAGACTGAGCGCATCTTATTATTGATCAATGATAAGTTTTCAGAACGATCACGTGGACTCAAGTACCGCTGCCCAATGCCAACCTCGGCGCGACTAGTCACTATATATCATCTAGCAAGGTATTAACCGTTGCAATCTACCGCTTTGGACCCAAGAGCGGGGACTACTAGAACAAGTGCTAGCATCAGAGTAGCGCCGGAAAGTACCATGGCCCCTTCAAGTTGTTCACGCAACCTTGATACATAACTACCGATGGATCCTCCTTACTTGCAGGGACATGCATCCACAATATTGGTACTGGCTGAGTAGCGGTCGAGTAAGCATATCCTTACCCGCACAGGCTGTTGCGGACCGAGAGAATCTACAACATCGGACCACTTTACGTGCGAGCTCGTCCGGCCGCTATCGATATCCACTGACGAAAATTTCCATGTAAATGAAAATCGTTAGAGAGGGAGAAACTGGCAATATACTTTTGGAGATTGACAGCTCAGTGTCTCACTGGCAAACGCCCCAAAGATACTACCTAATCCTGGGCTCATTCAATTGTAGAATACAGCTCCTTGCACTGGTACATCCATCCGATGGCCATTCCGCTCCTCCAAAGCTACCGCAGAACGATCAGAAGCCTCTGGTATCTAATTTGTCGCAATCACAGAACAGATGCAGTCACTTGCACCCTCTCTAGGAAGTTCTCGGTAGCAGAGCGGGGAAAATCTGAATTTTCAATCCTAAATGTATGCTGAGGTAGGTATGTAAACAAGCATGGTTCCATTTAGAAACGATAAAATCCGCAACAATGACAGTAAATCAAGCTGTCAAATACCCTCTTTGTAAATCCTTCATGACTGTTTCATTCCATAGAATCGTGGCATGTCCAGCTTCAACATGAATGACTCGTGCATCTGGGAAGCATCGGTGTATACCCAAGTCACTCCAGTTTTCCCTTTCCAATGGATCCTGGATACCAGCAAGCGCACCTTTAGAAGCGACATACACTGTTACAGGAACCTTAAGTGTGATCCCTTTCAACCACTCCTCTACTGCGAACAAGATCTTCTGCCAGCTACTTCGAGTAGGATCCTGATAGCCAGGAAGCTGCACGATGAAATCCCAAGTCTGATCCATATATGTTTTTGCCATTTGGGCCATCTGGACATAGTGATCTGGGGCGGGACGTCCTTGCCAAGCATCCATAGGATCAGCACCTTGCCATGCATCCATGAACACCTTTTGGACTTCAGAGCGATCTTCACGAGCCCCAAGCTCGTAATAACCGTATATCATACGCTCTTTGTAGAGTTCTCGGAAGTCCTTGGCAGTGATGTCGAATTTTCCTGTAAACTCGACATCGGAGTTTAGGCCGCTGAACATCATGGACGGAGTATGGTCTATTAGAGATAGCTGGATGAGTTCGTCGCCATTGTTAAGCATCATTTCAGCAATAAGAAATCCGAGTAGATGGGTCCCAGAGTATGTCTAGTTTTGTAAGCTGCAGGAGGGACTCTTGAATTCAAGCTTGTAAACTCACTGCAAGACGGTATGGCCCATGAGGACGTAGTTCCTACAGATAAATGCATCAGTATATATAGACTAAGTAACCATACACTCAGACTACTTACTTTCATTTTATGATAGTAGTACGCTGCGTCGCCCCGCAGACTCACCTTAGGCAAATCAGGTGTAGCCTGTACAAGCCACAATGCGGATCTGAATTCTTCCTGGAAATGTACCATCCCGTCAACGCGGCCTCCAACTCCATGTATGATGATAAGCGGGGGTTCTCCTTTCCCTTTGCGTACTTGTAGAATTGTTTGACCTACTTGACCCATTTTGGGCCACTGATATTCTGCTTCCGAGTCTGGCTCTTCCTGTTCTCCTTCAATCTCGTTCCCGTTATTGATGAGGGGAACAATGGAATTGGCGATATCAAAGACAGCCTTGCCTAGAGAGGCAATGGATGGGTTATCGTATACGAAACTCCGGGGGATCGCTAGGATGGCGGACGCAGAAACTATAGATGTATCTCGTAGTCCGCGAATAATAGTATTTCGGATATATGTTGCGATCAAGCTGCGAGGGCAAGCTAGATTTTAAGGCAACAAGTTCTAGAAAGGGATTAATATGACGAACCTATCCGCTCCGACTCGGAAAATATTATCATGCTCATCCACCTTGAACCCCAATGACTTAATCACCACTTCGAAGACAAAATTTTTCACAGCTTTAAGATCCCAGGTGGTGGGTGCTTTTATCTCCGGCTGTGAGGCCTCTTCAAGGGCTTTGTAGGCATACTCTATTTCATCGTAATAGGCGTCGAGTGATGCTTGACGCCGTGGAGTGCCTTTTGCAGTAAGTTGCAGAGGTTTCGATGGATTAACAACAATGATTAACTGTCAAAATTCTGATGTATTATGAAACTTCTCGGTACAACCAGAAGGCTCACCTCTTTGATTATCTTCGAGTGTTGTGGCGCGTCTTTGGTTGCATGTAGAACGTGTTCCCTGGTGCAACGGAACATCAGTCTCAGGTCATCCCGATAAACGAAACGACAACCAACCAGATCAAGTTACGATATTCAGATAACTTATCCAAATCTTCAGGATCAAATGCAAAATCGAAGGAAGGCGAGATGATGACACCAGCTTGGAATTTTTCTCGACCAAAAACAATAGCATGAGCAATTTTTTTGTCTTCCAACAGAAATCGTTCTGAGGGCAAGTAAGTAGCATTAATCGAAGTTTAACGTGACGATTCGAATCATTGACATACCTATTGGCCCAGGGTTAGTCATTTCGCCTGTCTATGAAAAATTTGGGCATGAGTCCGGGTCGCAACACCATAACTGCATGATTAGACAAGTACAGAATGCTTGATTTGATCATCTGCTGGATGGTTAAGACGAGAACTCAGTGACAGCCAATTCTACAACCTACCGGCTCTGCCGTACACTCTGAACAGTTTAGGGTTGATAGGATGACGGACAAGTAGATCATTGGTATCAAACGCAGGCTGGCCATCTACGGTAGTATTGAAAATGGCGGGTGATTGAGTTTTACATTTCTAAACGTGCATGTTATGCTAGTTATATGAGTCTTGAGATTAAATATGGGTACTTATACCTTCACTATAAGCCGATAGATATTTTGCCCATATTGGTAGCTGGGAACCAATAACGGATCGATCAATGCCCCTAGCTAAGTATAAAGACTCGGAATTAGAATGATTTGAAAACACGAATATTCATGATCCTTACTGTGAAGTAACTCCATTCCTCTGGGGGTATTTGCGCTATTCAGTATCCGAGTCAGTCAGTTCAACGAGCTAACGACGCCTGTTGACGACGAAATCAATCATGAAATACTTGCATCTGTGCCCCATCATCGGTCCTACCTCGGTTCTATCACATTTTGAGTTAGTGCCATGACACATAGAGAGTTAAACTTATTACGATGCATAGAGGGGGATAACGTTTACACCTTGGCCTACTAGGATGTCTCCGACAGATGTGACAAGGGACCCTCCACTAACTTGCTAAATTATAATAAGTACATGTAAGTTTGTAGTACATGAAGTCCCAAGGTAAAAAAATAAACCCACCACTCTTTTAAATACCTTTAATACTTCAATCTTTCTTGGATCTTTAGCCCATTCCTATCCGAATTGTCAGGTAAGTAGCCTAGAATTTTGGTACAACTACGAAAAAGTGATTGCCTACCTCTAGGACTGAAGGAACGGTACATATCATAGTAGATTTTGTAGTGACTGCGGCGTTAAAGATATTTTCTGGGGTCGGGATGAGAGGAGGGCTTGAAGGCGGGAATGTCACAAGCGTCATGCCAGTCAGAGCCTGTAATCAGGTTCATAATACTGTTCTGGGCACCCAAGTAGTAATACTCGCCATTTCAGGTATCCGGTGAAGACCCATGCCATCTGCGAACATATTCTGAGTATAAGATATTTGAGTAATCCTCACATACGATACATGGGGACCCCTGCAATAGACATGATCTCGCCACAATAATCAATTTCTCCATAATCTTGAACTGAGTTCAGCAAAGTACGAGTAGTATTTGATAACTTACATTGTGCTTTTCCCCGGCTGAGGAAATCGCGATGAGATATTCCAATAGGCCTCGGGAATAGAGCTCTTCAGCAACGCATCCAAAACGTTTCAAATCTAAATTTGAGTGTTACGTTTTGGACAGCAATCTTATCAGAAGTGACCCACCGGCGTGTTAACCCTAAATAGTTACTGCTCCAAATATAAGCGCCTTCTGACCTGGTCTTTTGTCGTTGTCCCTCAAGGTCCTTCTGGTCCTAAAATGATTAAAAGAAGCAACAATGCAAGCTATAATGATATTGTGTAAAAAGAGAGGATTGGGTTCTTCGAAGCACACAAACAGTAGTTACACTGGTCATGTTTATATGAGCCAGCTCGGCCATCCGGTGGAGCACTGTTTGCGGAGCACACAGATTTGGGAGCCGATATGAGTATTTTGGGATGTGGAGCCGTTTTGGGATGCGTTGCTGAAGAGCTCTAATGCTGAGGTGGAACCTGTATATATGGTCGGAGTCAGTGACGGAAGGAAGGAAGTGAATTACTCGGCATGGTGAACGCCGGGGCAGCCGAAGCTTGTATTGTCAATTTGAAATTACTCACCAGAGGAATGCAAAATGATAGCAGTCCTTTCTGTCTCAATTATTGTAGACGACTCGAGCTCCAAGCCATGTTCTTGGAACAGATCTTCAAAAGTTGGTGTGGGAAAAATAGTAATGGGATTCTGCTTTGCTTTTTCATTCACATCTCCAAGCACGAGTCTTGCGCGCGCTTTCGCAGCTAGCTCCTGCATAGCAATATCTTGACTAACAAACAAGTGCTGAGAATCTGTGGTTTTCAAAAGATGAGCGACTGCTATGTCGGAATTGCGAGTGGATATCGGAAAAGGAGTGCAGCCTGCACGCATGATGCCTTCAATAAGGGCGAAGTATGTGATAGGATCTAGTAAGTATTAGCTAGATTTCCGAGCAGCGAGAAATACACAGACTGAAGCTCACCTAAAGATGCTAAAATCGAGACGACAGGATTTACAGCATCCGTTTTCACCATCGCTCTCACGAAAAGGGATGCAGCATAGAATACTCGAGCTGCTTCATTCCAGAATATTGTCCTGACTCCCTGATGATCGCCGGTCATGTATCGAAAAACAGGATGGTTCGGACTATGTTTGGCATGGAAATCATGCAAAGTAAGTATGTTGAATCCTTCTCCAGCATCAGGAGGAGGAGAGAAGGTTGAGGAATGCAAGCCTTGAGCGGTGCGGAAACCCATGGTGATCTGGGTGATGCAGCTGTTCTCGAGGCCTTTTAACGGAAGTCTGCGCCAATGTTGCGGTCGTTTATTAATAGCTTAATCGATACAAAATATATTTCCCAGCTCCTTATCTGAGGCCGAAAATATGAAAGTGAGCGAGATGAGCGTATGGGTAGCTTCTAAGGCCCCGTTCTGTTCCCGCGACTCAATGTGATACGATAAAATCCCTCTGCCAAATTTCCGTGAGAAATACGGTAGACATTTTGAATCACTCGTCTCGCATTTTTCGTGTTCCGCAACACCAAGGAGATTTTTTGTGCGACTTGGTGTGTTTTGTAGTCAACGAGTAGGGCTCTCATGCTCATCGCTGGCAATGATGATAACAGCCATTTTCTTTCTTTTAGTAGCTTATAGGCTAAGGCATGAACTAACACTTCAACACTAATAAAACAAGTCAGAACAATCATATTCTATTTTTCTGTATTTATGGTCTGGTTATTGTGAACAACGATGACAAGACACCTTTTGGAGCGACGTCGGGCAGTATTGATGAACACCGGACGTCGTGATCCACAAGCAGGGTCGCATGGAGTCGCATCCGAACCTTTCCAACTCGCATCAAGTTTGATACGATGCGGAATTTGTTTTTCTATCGTATCACATTTTATCGTATCTCACTGAGTCGCGGGAGCAGAACGGGGCCTTAGAAGCTACCCATACGCTCATCTCGCTCACTTTCATATTTTCGGCCTCAGATAAGTAGTCTAACTGTTGAGAAAACACCATTTCATAGATTGTCTGATGTCCACAAGTTCGAGAAGACCTGAAATGACCGTGGAAGGGGCACATATGCTACGATTGTGTAATTCGCTGGTAACCAATATACTAAACATACTGAGCCCCGAGGTATTAGTGCCCCAATTTCACAGCGGGGTGCTAACGTGGGTTTTGGCATACATAAGGGATGCGGAGGAGTTGCCTAACAAGAGCCATCTAGGCCACAGTGTGGCCACGGCTGGATATAGACTTGATTCTCTCCTCGTTCTAGTACTAGACTTCAGTTGGGGTAGCACGTTGCGATACAACTGTACTCTGTTACCTGCCCTTTGTAGTCTGCCTTCTCTATGACTCAAGCTCGGTCGTTGTGCTGGCGTATTATTAGTAGTATTCCTCTACCCATGTTCCCTCGAATTGAACGCCTTGTCAATGATATCATCCTTTATGGTATCAGAACTTTCGGCTACGTACTGGGCCTATCATCTCAATATCATCTACTTATCAGTGGGAACAGTGGAAAATCTGCAAAAATTGCATGCGAGCTCGGAGCAGTCGGTCCAGCTGAAGTCGGATTCAGAGCTTATCCCGGTGCCGGCACCAGCACCAGAAGTGTGTGGAGTTGCCTGGAGTTGCACTGTGTCCGTCGGTGCATATGATGTGGCGTCTCGATGTGCCAAGTCCAATACTTTTTCCATCAGGTGCCATTCAGAATTAGAGAGTGTACCTGTCATTGTTGGAGAGGCGTGGTAACCCCCAGAAAGGCGTCGACTGTCGATTCGACGTATTTCGACTGAATGGATCGAATATCAAAACAAGCACAACCAAATAAATGAAAAAATCGAGGGTGTTGTTCACGTAATGCGTAACAGGATGATCAGACGCCCACAGGTTGCTATTCTTGACTTCGTAACGCGTAACATGGCCAGATATATACAGGACCCAACGGAAAGCTCAACGCACCTTATCTTCTTATGGCAAACGACATAGACCATGATCTGGGAACTCGACCTCCAGCAACGCCATTACCCAAGTTCCAACTGGCCATCGTCTGGCTCATACGGCTCTCTGACCCAGTGCTGTATACTCAAATATTTCCTTATATCAACGAATACATCCTGTTCCTACATTTGACGCATGAACCATCGCAAGCGGGTTTCTACAGTGGTCTTCTCGATTCAACTTTCGCTATCACGCAGTTTTTGGCAACATATCACTGGTCGATGCTATCTAGTACGTATTGAGAGGTGTAACTTTGCTACTGGATACTCACTCTCTCTGTACTTGTTTAGATAGATTTGGGCGCAAACCTGTAGCCCTGATAGGAACCTTCGGCGTAGCATTGTCAACAGTGTATCTTGGTCTATCAACTTCCCTGACGCACCTTCTGATTTTGCGCGCCATAGGTGTGTGCAACGTTTTCCCTCCTTTCAAGGGCTTTACTGACATTGAACATCAGGCGGCATATTCGGCGGGACTGCATCGGTTGTACAATCTATGGTCGGGGACCTTAGTGATGGTGAGGTTTGTAGCGCTCAGACAAATATCTGTTACTCATTTTCCGTGTTCAGCATCAAACCAAGCAACGGTTTTCCCTATATACGCCCTCGCATGGCCTATTGGAAGTATCACCGGGTCCGTACTCCGGAGGCTTTCAAACTTTTCCTATTTGAACAGTACTATCTTGACGTTAGCCCAATCATTGGTGGCATGCTGTCTAATCCCGCAGACACATACGGCTCGTTCTTTCAAAACTCAATCTTCAGCAGGCACCCGTACTTTCTCCCTGGCTTAGTTTCAGGAGTCTTAGCATTGCTATGTGTGCTCTTTGCATACTTCTACCTGGAGGAAGTGAGTAGCTTCGTACAAAGGCGCCCGAGTCTTATGTGCGTTGTAGACTCTGCAAAAGAAGTCGGCCATAATCAGCCTCAGCGAACTTTCGCCCCTCAATGAACTATCGTCGGATGCACCTCAACCCGAATTTACCTTGATAGAGACATTTTCCATTCCAATCATCCGGGTACTGGCTATCAGCGTGTTTTCATTGAATATGAACGGAGTTGCTTTTGATTTTCTCTTCGTGTTATTTTGTTACACGCCTATTGAGAACGGAGGCCTATCGTTCTCGGTGAGTACTTTGATCTTCGACTTCAACTTCTTCCTCAAGTTTTCTTTTAGCCCTTGACAATCGGCTACGTCTTGTCTTCAGCGGGTATCATCTACTCGTTTTTACAGATTGTCATCATGCCGGTTGTCTTGAAGCGTGTCGAAGCAGCTAAACTGTATTTCATTGCAGTCGCATCATGGCCGGTGGTCTTCGCTACTTTGCCGTTTCTCAACGTCATTGCTAGTCATGGACTGGTTGCAGAAACAGGAGATATGACACCTTTTTCGACATTTATTCTTTGGATCGGAGTGGGACTCGTGCTTACTGCATCTAAAGTCGGGTCTGTGGCATATATGTGAGTAATGACATCCTTCTTGGAACTTGAACGCCGATCTTTTTGGCAGCTTGAGTTTGATCTTAACAAAGACGAATTCCTCCAATCCGGCGTTACTCGCTGTCTCCAACGGAATAATCTCCTGTGCAATGTCTTTAGCACGGATCATCAGTCCTGTGTTATCGAGGTACCGCTCTAATCTCGTTGAGTTTTTATGTTACCTGACTTGACGTTTACAGCTTCATTTTTTCGATCTCAATAGAATATCACCTGCTTCGTGGGTATTTTTGGGCGCTGGTTATGGTTTGTTCATGCTTTTTGACATGCATTCTGACCCAGAACGTCGTGCGTCTCAGTCAAAGCTCGTTAAACGTGGATTAGCTGTCATCATAGATTTAATAGCAGACTGCTTGTCTTTGGTGAGGAGTGAAAACTTGACAATGAGTTGCGCTTCTCTGTTTCACCTCGCCGTCTTTGCTGGTTACCACCTGTCGTACGGCGTATTGTATTCACAACCTTTCTGCACTCAAGGTCTACTCTGACTACAACTGATTCGCTCTTGCTGAGGTGCTGACTTCTCTCGTGGGAATAACATTCTGTAGCGCAAGTCGTTGGGAATCTGGTTCTGCAATCTTGGCTCTTGCTATAAATCGGAACGGTCAAAAATGCAAGTCGAAACTGACTCTCCACCCAGGGCTCCTTTCTTACTTTGTCTCCTCTTTGCCCCATACATATCGGTCCTCGAACCCCATGCCTCCTTTTCTAACGGGTCTCGATCTCAGACAGCGTCTCGTCGTAAGCTGCCAGGCTGCAAGTTGTATAGGAAATCGCGAGGTCAGGGTTTCTGAACGCCTGTCATGAAACAGAAGCAACCGTCTCTCTACAGGTGAGCCGTCCTCAGAGTCTCCGCTAATGCCCCATTCAAGATCGATTAGGGATGGTCTTAGCACCTGGCTGTGATGTAGAAGGCCTGCAGATTGCCTAGGGAGTCGCAGGAGTTCAATGTTCGTCATTCTTCCCTCCAGCAGCCCTGTTATGAAAAAGAAGCACCCCTCTCTCTACGGATCCTCAGAGTCTCCGCTCAAGAACGGTTATGGTATCAACTCCTGGTGGGTTCACCTTGGGAGCGCTTACGTTCAAAAAGCGCCGCTAACTTTGGGTGTGGATGGCGAGAGTGCACGCAATCTGGGTATCTTCGACTTCCAATCTTTGCAACAGCGACGAATTGGATTTTATATCGCCGTTTACATCTATTGCTGAGGTTAAGGACGAGATTAGTTCTACATATATATAGATAATTGGTGTAGAAGGATAGTGTGAATCGTTAGAGAGAAATGATACGGTGTTACTCGATTAGTTCTGTGTCAATAGAACTTCAAACAAGTAGCACTACTCTTTGGCCTTGCGGCTTTCCTATGGTGGAGACCTTTGGTTATTCTGGATATAAGGACAGCACAGGTTATTAGCTTTGTTACATCTTATTGACTCGGAGTTCCCTCATTACAAGTCCTGAATGTAATGAAGGCTCGTCCTTATGGCCGGTTTCGCGTGGGAATTCATTCCCGATAAGGGTTGATCTTGCCCAAATTTGGAAGAATCGTTTCCCCATATTTAGAAATGTCAAAGCGTTTGACATGTGACTTTCTGATGTCACCCAAAACTTTACCGCATCTGATATACTCTTGAACTTCTTGCACCTCTAATGCACAGATTATCGGTGCTGTACATTCTTTTCGCCACACGGCATTTATCCATCTTAATAATACTTCCATTTTTGTAGCCCCCGCACTTTACTTCCTCAGTTTTTTACATTTCGTTGGTGGTCGTTGCAGTGCACGATTCATAACTACTTGCAGGACTCGTATCTGCCACGTGCTTGGCGCGGTGGCCCACACTCGCAAGTATTTTTCATTCTTACTCCTATCCACTGGAGGTCACCAGTCCTTAGTGAATGACACTAGGCTCATGTCCTAAGCTGTCTGTACATGCGCTGTAGAAATCAAGTTTTTTCAAGTTGGGAACAGAGGAAAAAAAAGAGAAAAGAGAGAGAGATTATATACATATACCTTTGTCGCCTGTATGTACACCTTTTTTCTACTGAAAATGCACTTTTTAGCTTGAAGCTCAATTCCCAAGTGAAGTCATTTAAGTAGTCCTAAGTCGTTTACGGCATTTGACTTAGGACCTAGCCAAGATTTTATAACTTATAATAAATTGCTCTGTTCAGTAGCAAGTTCACCCTGAACTCAACGTGAACTTCAAGTTTCAAATTCCTATATTCAGTAAGGTCGAAACCTCGTCTGATGTGATTTTGATGTGACACTAAATAGATGTAATAACTGTGACCAGACGCGCACGTACTCTTTTTCTTCCCTCATGGCTTATAAAACAGAAGGGGAGTTATTGGCAGTCGACATGCAGCATTGAATGGTCAGAAAACACGTCAACGGGCGCCCACAAAGCCCAAAAACCGGTGTGGAGTGCGGTGGTATGCTGGCAGTGGCTTTCTTATTGCACGCGTTAGCGCACAGTGGTAAGACCGGCGACTGAGGTCCGGATTCTGTCCGGATTGTCATTCGTATGTAATTGATATGATTTCAAATATCGTATATGGAAATATGAAACTTGAGGTTCACGTTCAAGTTCAGGGTGATCTCGCTACTGAACAGAGCCTTTTTAGTAAGATGGCAGAAGATGGCATGCTTCTATTCACGGTAGGCCAGGAAGTTAAAAAGCATTGTGTCAACAACCTTGTACTAAAACCCATGCACGCAACTGAATTCTTCGCTATCACTGGTAGCCCAGCCAGAGCCTTTGCTCGTATCCTTTTTGTTACACGATATCTCTTTCAGTTCCCAGCGTCCCGAACCTACATTTCCAGTGGGTACGCAGCCGCGCGGTACGGCCCTAGGTGGGCCTACAAGCCTTGGCTGTTCTTCGATTTGCAAGGTTTGGAGAAGATTGAGGAGATCATCAATTATGGAGCCGATGAGGAAGTGCTGGGCCTGCGTAGGTCTTACATAGACTCCTTCAATATGGTCGCCATTGTGGTAAATATGACAGTGAGACTGAGTAACCAAACTTCTGACTGCTTGTAGGGCGCTCTTTTAGCACAATTAGCGGTCTCTAGTTTATCATTACCAGGACTGAACCAGACGACCTACTTTTCTCGAGGAGCCCTGATTCTCTCGATGGCAGTGGGCTTGCTTGCAGTCTTCTTTACATGTGTCCAGCAGCGAGCGCTGGGCTTTCTCCAGCGACCTGTAGAAGTGCGAGCCTGGCTCTCAAATGGTGTGTACTACACGAATCAAAAAGGCGATGAAACATTCCAGAGCAGCTATATCTCTCACCTATTCCTACAACTTCCCTACGAGCTCATGGGTATATCCATCAGCCTTTACTTGGGTTCAATTGGCATCTACCTCGGGAGCGCTTACGTCCAAAGAGTGCCTCTAACTTTAGGTGTGGATGGTGAGAGTGTGGGCAACCTGGGTGTACTATTTGCCTTCATTGTCTGCACGACATTTCCGCTATTGGTATTCAGTCAACTTTTAGGAGGGAAGGAGATGGAGTCTGAAAAATGCGCAGAAGAGATGCGCCTACATGCTTTTGGGTCTGGGATTTACAGGGAAAAAGCTACTACTATGCTAAATGCTACAGAGGGTATGACTCGTATACAATAATATCAAGTAGAGTTTTGTAAATATCCAGTTGAGCTTGTGCATGTACATGTTGAGCGTGTAAGTATTGACATCTTACCTGCCTAAGTTATGCACTGTGATGGCCGTTCTGCTGCCTTTGACCTGCCTTTTCGGAGATTAATCGATTCCATCACGAACCACCCCACGATTCTTTTTGCTGGGATAACTGGCATTGTTCCGAACAGTTATGCTTCCTACAATTCCCGACTACTTCGACTGACCGTTTGGCTTCATGGAATTCACAATCAAAGTGAATCAAACCACCCGCACCGACTTCAACTTCATCGACGCCAACACGAGCACCTCAATCGCAGCAGCTTCCAGCAGATACAACTGGTCTAGTGCGTGTTGTTCACTTTCATAACTTTCTCCGTCGCTGACGCGTCCTGTCCTCAGATATAGTTATTGATCCAGCTCTACAAGCTCATCCGTTTCAACTCCAGCAGCATCTGCAACTCCAGCGCCGATAACCTTATCGACGCCCTATTAGATATCACATTTTCTTCTTTCGGTCATTCTCTCTTTTCTGGCTAGGCCTTCGAAGAAGAATCGCTTCAACGACACCCACTTTTCATTTCGTTCCTACGACCGCCGAACATGAAACAACCTCCTTCGACACGGCATACCTCTCTTCTACCATCTCATGAATAACCCATACTCTTCCATCACCACACCCATCTCCCGACACACACAATTATCTTGCACTAGCTTTACGCGCTATACTACAAGACTTGATCACAGGGATGATCACAGCAGCTACACATCGTACAGACACCCAATTCGATGGACCACCTTCAATGTACGAAGATACTATAACTGGCGGAGAATACAACGACCAAAACTCCAATGTGGAGTCTTACAACTCAAAGTCCTCGAACCAATCGAGCAAAATGAGGAACTCAAAATCCGTTGGGAACGTAAAGAACGTACGGATATGGCTCCAGCTGCACTCACACAATCGTCTCTCAACAACCCCTCTTCAGACGGTGGATTTGACGACGACGATTCGTCCGCTAATGGCGGAACCAAGAAGAAACGGAAAAGGTATGGACCTGGGGTGGATGTGCAGAAGAAGATGAGTAATATTGCCGCAAGCCATGCGGCCGGGCTTACTGGTTTGACTGGGAGATCTTCGTGGATGACTGCTGCTGCGAGTACGACTCTGGCTCCGGGGACGCCAACGACGCCAACGCCCGACGTTTGGTTCTACCACGTCTGGTGCTACGGGTACTTCAACTACGACCCCTGGTGTTGCTTCGAACACAACCTCACCGCGGGCCCGTCCGTACTTCATCAAACCCGAGACGGCGGGGACTAGCGAGTCGAGTACGCCGCCGATACTGGAAGATACGAGGACTGCGATTACAATGAGAGATGGGATGTTTGTCATTCAGAAGGAGAGAGGACATGGAGGAGGACAAGGGGCTGCGTTGGGATGGATTTGATAGATCGCAAACTCGTACTCCCAAGTATTGTGTGCTCCCATCCGGAAATCATTCACTGTTTGTTTCGTAGCTTAAGCTACATAACCACGTATCAATGAGGTAGCGGTATGGTCGCCACGCGCGCGTGAGCTCGATCCGCCGGGGGTTCGATTCCGTCTTAAGGTGGTTATGTTTGTGTTTTTTTATTTTTAAACTTTATATTTAGTACCACGTCTGAGTGGGCCATTCATGCAAATATGGTCTTTAATTAGTGTTTGTTGGACTGACACAAGATTGTGGACCACAAAGTGGACACACAAACAAATCTGCTAGCTCTCTGCAATTCCTTGATGGGCTCAAAAGAGTTCAAAATAAGTGTAAGATCAAGGGTAAAGTGCGTGATAGATAGGGCTTTGAACTTGAATAATAAAGCACTATGGTAACAGGATACTGCCCAACTTGAAGTCAAATTCATCTTCTAAGCGAGAGAGTGGGAACCGAGAGTGATAAAGGATAGGTCAAGAAATGAGGCCGAGTCGTCGGGGTATCGAGTCGGATGAAGAAGCTCGATAGCGGCGGAAGCGAAGGTGGAAGATGTTGGGTTAATAGTGGTCCTCCAGATCTCTTTCATCGTCAACTACTAATAGACCGAGCTGCTCTATAATTTCATAAGCCAACTATTGGTTCATCGAAAGAAAAAGAGAAAAACCTTGATGCTTGTCGCGCCATGCGCAAAATCGTTGATAATAGTCATTCATCAACAACTCTATCTCTGCCAATTTTTCAGAATCCACAGGATCCAGAGGATAGCCGTACACAAGTGCCTAGGAAATCATAATAAGTAGTGATGATAGGCAAGGGAATTGGACGAGAAACGAAGGAGCCATACAAGGGTCGTAATATCTATTCTGCGCTGCTTATCCTGCTGTGTTCATCCTGAAAAGAAAACTTGAGTCAAAATGTATCCTGAATAGATTTTGGTTTCGAACCTGAAACGCCGCATGTTCTTTTTCGAGGATCGCTAACGGAGTATTTGTACCATCTGAGGTAGCTGCACTTGAACTGGATGATTCAACAGAAGTGGTTAAAGTTGAATGATTGGAGGCGTCGAATGGGGAGGAATTTGAGGAAGACATCCCATTAGCCTGGCTAGCCGTCTTGTAGTTAGTGAAGAGAAAAGTCGTTCAGATGATAGGGGCACATCACGAGAGTGAACTGCCGACGGAGCATCTCAGCCACTGATCTTTCACTCTTGGTCCTTTGTTCGAAAATGGCTCGTTTACTTGTGGTGAATCGTGAGGGAGGCGTTGATTGAGGTAAGGATTATAGCTTGGGTAAGAGCTCCTTTGGATGGCTCCGGTTTGGCTTTGTAAACATATTCCTATCCTCAACTGAAATCGCTGCAGCAATGGATTAGAGACAAAGAATTATGGCGTACTGTCCAGAGCTCATTGGAGCCTAATAAGATGAGCATCATTTCTATGGCGGCGCTACCTACCTGCTGATGGTCCTGGTCAGTACTTAGTCGCGTAATAAGTGCCGCTTGTCGTGATGAAAGGACCTACATTTGTCCAGCCCATTTCTAGCTCATAAATTTACCTCCTTTTCCATCACCAGTCAACACGCTGGTTATGGCTGATATCAGCGCAGTGCGTCTAGATTCCGTCCGCCTGGAGATTGCTCGATTGCGAGGCAAAGAAGTGGTTGAGCTGAAGCGAGTAAGCCTCTACCCAGTTAGTTGCTTGCTCTCTGTGTACGAAGGCTCTTCTAACAGCTCTAATAGGTCTTTGACGTGCTACTTGAAGGAAATGAATGCGTCATAGCACGCTTTGAATGCGATGTTACGCTCGATGAGCACCTCACGCGTCGGATGTTTGAGCGCGCCACTGTTTATGAAACCTTGCGTGATGTCTACGGTGTCGCTGTCCCCCAAATCTACCACATTCAGCCCGATCCAAACGCGGTAGGCTTGCCGTGGATGCTGATGGAACGGATTCCTGCCAGAGACAGAGTCAAGTCTGCTGCTTCTCGCTGGAAGAAGCTCGGAGCGAGAGAAAAGTTTACATTATGACAACAATTTTCTCCATCTTTACTTTCTACTAGGAAACGTTTCATAAACAACTCGCATCACAAAGATCCCATGCCTGCTGCATTCGAGATCAAACTACATTACGACTGTGCCACCCTCGAGCCGACCGACCCAGCTATCATCCGCGCGCGGCGTCTTCGCCAAGAAACTGCTACATTTCCCCCCCATCGGTTTTGGCGTCTCATGCATGATGGTCAACATAGCACTGAAGGGATTGATCTCACTAATCCCGATGGTTGGTGATTGAAGTTGCATGGCTCGAGGCGGATGGAGTAGGACGACATCGTCACTTCGATGATAGGGGCACATCACGTGGAGCTGAGGAAGGGCCGACGAGCTGTTCATGTAGGAATTTGGATTGGAATATTTGCAAGTGCCTCCGTGTACAAACCTGGACTGACTCATATGGACTGGAGTCATAGTGTGTCAATATTGCATTGACTCATTTGTAGTACATAGTTACTGTGCATTGAGTCATTGACTGTGCAATGATTCTAAATGACTCATAATGACTTTACATGACTTGCCTGGACTTAAAGCAAGTCAATTCCCTTATGTAGTGTAGTATACAATTGTATAGTATATAAGTACCTAGTTTTATGGAATGAGACTCCATCGGGTTGTTGACCCAGGGCTTTACCCATCTCTACCCTCTGGTGTGCTTTTGTCCCCACATTTGGAGGATGAGCGTAGCTTGTATCTGAATTTTCCCCCTTTTACAACAACAGTTCAATCCCCATTTATCCATGGCGAGAGGCTTTGATTGAGGCGGGAATTATAGCTTGGGTGGGCTCAGTCCCCAAAAGTATTCAAATAAGTGTAAGATCAAGTGTAAAGTTTCAAATACGTGATATGATAGTACAGCACTATAGTAACTTGCAATATACTATTGTCCAACAAGTATGGTAATGAAGGCAGTCAGCGAAGCGGGAGAGCGAGAACTGGGAGCGATAAAGGGAAAGGCCAGATCATAGATGGGACAAGAAATCAGGGTGTTGACTCGGACGGAGAAGCTCGATAGGGGCGGGAACGAAGGTGAAGTCTTTTCAGTTAAAAGCGCTCATCCAAATCCAAATCTTCCTCGTCAAGTGGTTTTATACTGATCTGCTCTACAAGTTCATAAGCTAACTATAACCGGTTCATCAAGAAGAACAAGAGAAACCTTGATAGTTACGAGTCCTGAATGCAATGAAGGCTCGTCCTTATGGCGGGTTTTGCGTGAGAATTCTTCCCGATTAGGCCTGATTTTGTCCAAATCCAGTTGACCCAAAAAGGATTTTGTTTCGATATATTTGGAATGTCAAAGTGCATCCCATGTGACTTACTGATTGCTCATCTACACTCTTTCTACTCCATCACCATGCTCTTGCTCTTGCTTTTGCCCTCTGTACCTACTCATTAACATCAGCATTGTTTTCGGCATTTTGACATTCCTGTTGCATCTCAGAAGGTAACTTTCCTGTGTACTGACATCTTCGTACTTAAATTGCTTCACAGATGTAATAATTTTTTTTTTCTTTTCCTCTTCTGTGTTGGTAAGTTGGTTGGTGAGTACTGCTCTTGTTGGTGTCTTCATGCCTTGATCCTCTGACACTAAACACCGTTTCTGCTGCAGACTACATGCCTCTAATGCAATGAAATTGGACAAAGAAAGATGGAACAAGTTTGTGAGTGATTCATTAACTCTATTCCTCAGCCTTCCACTAATTCCTGGCTTAGATGAGATCCTCAGGCATGATGCAAACTTGCAGTGTAATGCCATTCTTACTACTCGGTGTTTCTCAATCCTGCCATTACCTCTTCGGGCTTTTCTCTTTCACCAATGGCGACTGCAGTCTGTGTGTCCATTTGCACTCTGCTTTTCACAACATATTTATTGGCATTCATTTGCAACCTCGACTGCTACCATTTTTCATCCTTGCTTCAAATACCTTGCTCTGTCATGCCCCGTACTCCCGCTCTATTCTCGTTTCATTCCGTCGGTTCCGCTCTCCCGACTTATCCCGTTAGTTCCGCTCCCGACTTCTTCTCGATGGCGCAATCACAACCGCCATAATTACCTATTACTAACTCTTCCACAAGTCTTACTCACTACCTTTCCGTCTCTCCACTTGCCTTGTTCCATTCCGAGATATGCCCTTGTATTATTTCCGTTCCCGCTCGTCCCTTGTAGTACTTTCCCTTTCACCTTAACTGATTGTCTACGTACTTTTCACGACCCTGTATATCCTCCTTACTCTTAAATACTCGTCGATATCTCTGATACTCTAGATTTGCTATATTGAAACAACCCCCCAGTTACCGACTCATTTCCCGACTTATCAGTTTCTTTTACTCTATTTCTTCACTCTATCGTTTTCTTCACTCCGCAATATACTCTCTTCGATTCCGATTCATTGCGCTCTATCAAGTCAGCTTCCGCTCGACTTGCCGCCGCCAATAACTCGTATTCGAAAACGCTTGCGCCCAGCGGGTCCTACCCTTAGAGTCGGAAACCTATTCCGTTCCTAGGCTTACTCGTACGGTTCATTCTATTACACTTCCGGATTCCGCTCGTACGTTTCACGTCGTCGCTATTCCCAGATCGAGTACACTATCATCGAATCATCCCGTCGGAAACGTTCCGCCGCTTCTATTCGAGATAGTACATCAACCCGTCGCAATAAGGATCCGCCTAGATCCTTACATTATAGCAAATCTCTTATCGACTAGGGAATGTCTTATACGACGACCGGAGACTCCAGCATGACAAAAAACAGCAAAAGGAATCGTAAGGGGAAGAACAAAGACACTTCAGCCCCTTCGAGTTCTTCGGCACCAGCCCAAGAGACATCATCGACGTCTTTTGACGATACCCCTACCGAAATTCTCCCAGGAAACTTTGCTCTATTCAATCCACCTCCCGAACCAGGCGATAACCCCATGACGCCGGGTATAAGCTATACGCCTCCCCAATACCCACCAGCTCATGGCACAACCTTGGTTCCAACACCCGTCACGGAAAACGTCCCTCAGATTCGGTTTAACTTTCCGCCTACCAGTACCAGGACCCAACTCTCTCCCGTCACAGAAGAGGTAATAACCCCGGGTGCTCAACAACGGATTCCAACCCCTAGGGACGCTACCACATCTCCGGCACAACCGACCTTTCACCATGGATCACAGGATTGGCGCATTAACTACACGGCCGACTACAGCCGCCAACATAGAGTCCTCAGCCCACCCATGACCGCTAACGGAATGCCCATGGTCCTCCCAACAGCGAGTTCGCAGACGATGCTCAATCTTGAGGATCTTATTCGTATCCAAAGGGTGACTACAACCGGTATTTTGGCTGTCCTTCATTACTTGTTTCACGAAATGGGTATTCGAGTTCAACCTACTGTAACTTTCGACGACTTGCGGCAACGGTTCTTCGCATTAGTTTCTACTCAATTCGACGAAGTACTCGCTAATGCCACGACCAGGAGTTTCTTAGAATCGGTCACCAACTATAACGACGTACTCTGGATGTACAATCTTCTTTTGGACCCGACCGTATTGCGACGCGCCACTCACAACGAACAACATACGCCCATACCTTCCGGGTATCCGCTGGTAGGAGACGGTACCAGGAACCTGGATACTATGAATCCCGAAGCCCGCGCTCTTTACGAAATGGCTATAGATGCACGCAATAGAAGAGAACCTTCGCTAACAGAATACTCTCCTATATTCGAAACAAGGATCTACCTGGAACAGCGCGCTCGTACGGTAACCATCCCGCCAACAACCACCGGAACAGTTAATATTCGTCGGGAAAGACTACGCGTACTCACGGCAACTAGCGCAATGGTTATGCCCAACCCGGCGCGCGAAACTAGGGAACATCACGTTGAATTCGGACACACGCAATACTTGTTCACCCCAATTTGGAGTGACGCTGACCAGGAAAGGGCTATGGCAAGTATTCGCGAAGATAACGCTTCTCATTTAAGCAGCAGTAGGGATCGCTACCTTTACTGGATAGCTCGGTCGGATCGCTTTATGCTAGGTATGCCACACGTAACGCATGAATTAGCAATCCAAGGAGAAAACCTTTTCGAGAACGCAAGGCGCTATGCTAGGGACCCCACCACATATCTGGTACGACAACTAGATATAGGGGAACGAGTACCCAGGACACACGAGCCATACGAGTTGTCTCCAACATTCTCGACAATAGCGCAACAACCGCCGGGTCTAAACAGGAACACTTTGACTATCACCTCACAATCGGCAACCGTTAACCGAGCCCAGGACCGACCTCTCTCACCGCCTAAACCGCCTTCCAGGCCAGCATCGGGACAAGCGCCAACATCACCTAGAATTCTACAAGGGGAGTACCTCCTAGAGACCAGGCGCGATTAAGCGAATGGACGCACGAGCAGGGAATATGGAATTGCAAAGGCCAAAAACTACTTCTCCTCCCATTCCATACGCTACTAAACCAAAGAGTCCACCTCTAGAATCCACACCTGCCCAGTCCACGTTACCTGTTCATTTCATGTCGGACCAAAACCCATTCGCTAGCGGCAGTAATTCGGCGCATTCCTTGGGACAAGCAGCGACGACCTTATCAGGACAAGGGCAAACGGCTTGGGATTTTGGATTCCATCGACAGGAACCACCACACCAGATACCGTTAGAACCCCCTGTGATTGCGACAGCAACAACGC
>JADNRY010000437.1:0-48933 GCA_015501585.1 Rhodocollybia butyracea | reverse complement strand
GAAATGACCCGTGATAAGCGAGCGGAATGAACGGTGCGATGAACGAAGCAACTGCTCTGTTGAAAAGATATTGACGCGGCGGAATATCAAGGCAGGTAGCACAGCAGCAAACAAGCGGCACGTGGTGAGGATTGCGAGGAGGTCTTTTCGGCGGTAAGGCATTGAAGTTCAAGAAGACTACTGTCATATATGGGAACGCGAGTGATATCAAACGAGGGATTTATGTAGAAGGAGACGTATATTTGCAAAATTTTGGTGGTGATCTCGATAGGCACTGCACAACAAGAAATGAGTGATGAATGAGAAAGATAATGGAATGCACTCACGAGAAGTGATAGTTGGCATTTTTGCTGCAAGGTAACAGAAGCCAGAAAGGGCGCTACAAATCAAAGCTGTGGGCGAAAGTATTAAATACATAGAAGGAGCCGCCGCGTGCACTGCAGCGACCGCTGACAAAAAGTAAAAAACCAAGGAAATAAAAAGCGGGGGCTACAAATTTGGAAGTATTATTAAGAAGGATAAACGCCGTGTGGCGAAAAGAATGTGCTGCACCGATCATCTGCGCATTAGAGGTGTGACCACAGCGGCGTTTGATGCAAGAAGTTCACTGTTCAAGAGTAAAAGGTATCAGATGCGGGATTTTTCGGGTACCAGGTTTGAGTGAAGTAGTGAGCCATCAGAAGGTCACATGTCAAGCGCTTTGACATTTCTAAATATGGGGAAACGATTCTCCCAAATTTGGACAAGATCAACCCTAATCGGGACAAAATTCCCACGCGAAACCGGCCATAAGGACGAGCCTTCATTACATTCAGGACTCGTAATAGTAGGCAATCCAAATGGTTGTCTTGAATTGGGCACTCTAAATGATTGCGTGCTCAAGACAATCAAAATGAATGTCCTCAATAGTAGGCAATCCAAATGATTGTCTTGAATTGTGGGCATTCTAAATGATTGTTTGCTCAAGACAATCAAATGAGTGTTTGGCAAAAAGCATCTAAATGATTGTTTTTTCAAAAAATGACTGACTCAGACAATCATATCAATTGTTTTTTCTTCAAACTGGTGTTTGTTGTTCTCAGGCATTCACTGCGCACTTATGCGTCCCTACATGGTTTTCATTCACCTTTGCTCACATCTCTGTCAGTGTGCAGGCATATGGTTATCAAGCATATATTGAGTGGAGATTGTTTGATGCGTTTGTCGCACTCAAATGCAATCTTAAAGGGAGCTAATGATGGTATGGGTTTGGCCACTACAGAGGTAGTACCCAGTGCCTTGAGTCTTACTAAGACTCAAGGCACTGGGTACTACCTCTGTAGTGGAAGGCTCCAACAAGACAATATAGTGTATATTAGTAATATACTACTATATGTCTTGTTGGAGCCTTCCTTGTTGCATTGTATCTGTTGGATATACTCCGGTACCATTCCCTTCTTTGTTCTGCTTACTATCGCTTTGACATTACCATATACACATCCGCTCCCTCTATTTACCACCGCCTCTTCTTTCAGCAGTTTATTTGTTCCGGGTCGCTTACATGCTTTGTTATAAGTACGCTCGAGTCACAGTATGCCCCTCGATTGTTTCTTCCACAATCGAGGTACAATATCTTCTATTCTACTTACAACTTCATACTTATTAGCTGTAGATTTATTCTCTCTGACAGTATTTACAATTGATTGTTTCTTCCACAATCGAGATTTATTCTCTCTGACGCTCTAGACGAGCATAAAAAGAAAAATTTCCAATAAGAAATTTTCTACTCTACTCTTACAGAAGATTATTTTCGAGCTACTACTTCGCCTACGGTCATCAATGTCCTACTCAAACATTCTTCCCAACACTCCCAAATTTTCGGAGTCAGGGCTGACTCGTGGCATTGGTTCAAGACCCGTGTGGAACTTGTAGTAAAAGCCCGAGGACTCATAGGATACCTCAGCAGCTCTATTACAAAACCCCAGTCTAACCGTTGATACGCCAGCTATCTGGCCAGGTCTGTATAATCTAGATCTTGCTGTTTGAGCATATCTGGAGTGTACAAAGGGATACTTAGGCTATAGTGAGTCCCAAACTGTTAGCCAAAGCTAATGGCAGTCTATTGTACCCATTCCCTAGCACCTCAAATATACCAGATCTAGTATCAGCCCAAGGTAATGAGCTTACAGTAAGTAGTATAAGTAAATGATCTCCAATGTTGCTGTTTTACCATCACAATTGTGCCCCCCAGCCTTATCACTACAATGTCCAAGCAATACAATAATGAGCTGCACAGTACTAGTAGTATTTTCAGCATTTGCTGACCTACTAGTAATTATGATATTAAGAATTTTCAACTATCAATAGCAAGTTCTCAGATAATTAGCAATGAATAAAGTATCATAGAGTCTACACCCAATCACCCTGAGACCCTGCATAGATGGGTGCTTCTAATTTGTCCAGTGGCTGCTCCCTGTTCATGCTCTTGCCAGTTCCTGCAGATGATTGCTGTGTACGCCAAGCACTTATTGCAGTGACTTCTCAGTTCTAGTTGTAGGAATTTATGGATAGGCAGATTTGCAAGTGCCTCTGTGTACAAAACCTGGACTGACTCATATGAACTGGAGTCATAATGTGTCAATATTGCATTGACTCATTTGTAGTACATAGTTACTGTGCATTGAGTCATTGACTGTGCTTGACTGTGCAATAATTCTAAATGACTCATAATGACTTGCCTGGACTTGAAGCAAGTCAATTCCCTTATGTAGTGTAGTATACAATTGTATGGTATATAAGTACCTAGTTTTATGGAATGAGACTCCATCGGGTTGTTGACCCAGGGCTTTACCCATCTCTACCCTCTGGTGTGCTTTTGTCCCCACATTTGGAGGATGAGCGTAACTTGTATCTGAATTTCCCCCCTTTACAACAACACTAGTCTGGTAAATGTTAGCACTATCCCTTGGAGCCAGAAGTAACAGTGCGCTTGAACAGGCCTGAACTCTGGGGAAGGTCCATCAGGCATCAATCATTTACATATTCACTTGCGGCCGGCCGGAACTCCTTTCAATAGAATGACGTCACAAAATCGACTGTGTTTGCCCCCTGCGTTGACCACTGCATTAATGGCAGTGGGAAATTGACTGCGCCGGGCCTTGCCCCCGGTGTGAGGAAAGTATTACTCAACTTTTCTGGCAATTACATTATTACATCGGACAATCCACATTTTCAAGTCACTCCATCTCTCTGTACAGTTCCAACAGTACAACCAGAAAAGGCCATGATACTCCGAGCCGATTTCACAACAACATACTACTACCACCATAGCTGGGATTCCAGTGATTCCTGATTCGGATAAGGATGATGGAGACATTGGAAGACTTGATGAAAGGACATTTGGCCATTTTGGAGGCAGATACAGTGACTAGAATAGAACTGCTACAAAGTTTCAGCGCTTCAGCAATAAATATGGAAAGCCGGAAGCCCTCGCTCATTTTTGACAGCTCCGTTGATGCGAAATGTCAAGGACCCGGGACACCCCATTTAATTTTGTAAAATGATAGATAATGTTTATTATACTGTTGAATACATATAATCTCTTATCTCAGGCTTCTTAGGATTAAATTGTATCCTGCTGCCTCAGCCATGCACAAGTGTAACTTACACTTGAAGTGTTGCTGTGGTTCGGTTCGGTGCAAGAACCTGCTTTTTCGCCCAAACCTCAAACCCAAACCTCATGTTTGGTTCGCATTTTTTGAGCTTGAAACTTAAGCCCAGGTTCAGGTTTGGAAAGTTCAGGTTCAGGGGTGCACCAGGTTCTGACCGGGTTTGGTTTATAAAATGAGAAATAATACTGGGGGATGGGTGAAATTGGGATCTACAGGCATTCAGAATTAAAGTCTAGCCTCTAAATGGTCATCATGACACTTCCTGCATTTTCAGTGAGGAGCCAACTTGGGCTCAGGGAGAGTTAGACTCCAGCCAGGTCTGTTGAAGGTCTTCAAGCCTGAGCTGGGCCCCAGTAGCTACCATAGAGGGCCCAGCTTATGATTAAGTTGTCAGGCACCAGAAGCGCTCACAAGCTGCATTCCATCCACCAAAAAAGGCCTGCCTTGGTACCTCAGTGATAGGTTGAACTATGCAGTAAGTAAATCAGCCAAGGCAGTTACCAGAACATAATAAAATGAACTACCTCACACTAGAGATGTCCACGAGTCCAAGTACTTGTGGACCAAAAGGTGATACTTGTGACCCGTTGCGACTCGTGGGAAACGAGTACTTGGACTCGCAAGTACCCTACTTGCAAGTATTCCCACGACTCATACTCACAAGTACCTGCAAGTAGTTAGTACTTACAATGATAATTCATCTATTCCATAGTATTTTACTGTTATAATACCATGTAAAGGTCATGCAAGGCAGTGTCACAAGGGTATTTAATGTCCAGAATAGCACCTAATAACACTACCTGGGCACACAATAATGGTCCTTAAGTGATACAGGTATATATATACTGTTACTGTGTAGTATACTATAGTGCATATAGCCAGATTTAACTTGCTACATGTCAAGTGGACATATCAGAAGCTCAGATAATGTATGCTGCATAGAGGGGAACACATTGCAGGACATACATAAGCAGAAAAAATTTTATTCTGAGCCTAGTCAAAAATACTTCCAAGTACCTGCAAGTAGTGCAAATTTCCCTGAGCAATACTTGTGACTTGTTGCAACTTGTGGGAAACAAGTACTTGGACTTGCAAGTACCCCTACTTGCAAGTATTCCCACAAGTCAACTTGCAAGTACCTGTATGTGACTTGGACTCATGGACATCTCTACCTCACACCAGGCAATTATATCACTGGGATTGTGAGTATCTGGCCTGTCACCCTACCTGTAAAGTACCCAAATAAATATGGCCTTAAAAAACTGTCCACGGACAGCCCTTTAGTCCCTGTATAGCTGTAGGTGCTAAATGTAAGCCCTATCTTATGGCCACTGTGTTATGACCCGGATCTAAATCCTATACACCCAATCTTTTTTCTTCTGTAACCAACTATGAACACTATCATTAATACTTCTACTTAACATTTTACATTCATTAGTTATTCAACACCATTTGGGTTAATGCTGCACACATTCTTCCAGAACACCAGAATGATCTTTAACAGTCACTGCACAGTCTGCACAGTCATGACATCATTCTAGCTCCACAACTATGATGTCATCTTGCTACTCTACAATCATGATGTCATTCCATTGCTCCGCAGTTATGATATCACATCACTGCTCCACAGCTATGACATCATTGCATAGCCTCTTTACATCAATGACTCAATATCAGTCATTGCACAGCCAGATATCTGAGTCAACTACGGTTCCGCATACATGACTCAATATTAGTCATTGCACAGCATTACATAGTCAGACTGACTCATCCGCAGTATTTCCGCAGTTATGACTCAAATCTAGTCATTCCGCAGCATTTCCTAACTAGTACACATTGCACAGTATATAAGTAGTCTAGATTTACCAATGTACATTAGACGTATTATTTTTCTTAAATCCAAACCCCCACTTGTTTGCTGTTATCACTTGTGTGAATCACCAGACCAACTCATTGTATATTGTTGAGCTATCTCCAAGTTACAATACACATTTATACATCTTGTTGAGCTAACTCCAAGTTGTATCCACTAACATTCACCTGTTGAGCTATCTCCTAGTGAATACTTCTTTAATTGCCACTTGTTGAGCTATCTCCGAGTTGCAACTTCCTATTACTTGTTGAGCTATCTCCAAGTATTAGACATCACACTCACTATTACTTGTTGAGCTATCTCCGAGTACTAGACACCACACTCACTATTACTTGTTGAGCTATCTCCGAGTACTAGACACCACACTCACTACTACTTGTTGAGCCATCTCCGAGTACTAGTTCTGATCCATATTACTGCTTGTTGAGCTATCTCCGAGGGTAATCTTATTATTATTATTTGTCGAGCTATCTCCAAATAATAACTTCTGTGAGTTTTGTATTACAAACTAGTTACTAACTTTACTTGAGCCTAGTTGTTTGAGTATATATTTTTTGCCTAGCGGTTTCAACGAACGGAAAGGCTTGCTCTATAATCTCATTAATTTCTCTTATCATTTTTACTGCCAAGTTACGTACTGTGAAGGTTTGGACGAGACTATTGATCGAGTCATAACACACTGTGGGCTACAGTCCAGCTCACTAGTGCAGACCGGTAATCAATCAATGAAAAAGTTAAAACCCCATAGATGACCATTGACTTTAAATGCTAGAGCAGAAGTGCTACTCCTCGGACCCTCTGGTGAGTGTTTTACAATGAAGCAATTGTAAATTTGTTGTTCCCAAAGTTGGTTATAGCTTGTTCCTCCTCACTCACGGTGAGAGGTCTAAACTGGGGTGAACTTAGAAATGGCTTACACAACCACACCAAACACACACACAACTTATTACTCAGTTCGGGTTTTTAGTTCAGCCAAATAATATATATTTTAAACTTCAATCTATTCAAGTGCTTCCTTGCTACACTGAGTGTTATTTCACTAAGTGCCTTCCCTTTCAAAGTACAGACTTATTTAAGCTGATCCCCAAGCTCTGAGCTGTCAAACAAATACTATTCCTAAGTCCCTTGGTAAAATCACAAATTAACACAAGTCACAACTGACCAGAGGGTGTCCCTATAACTCAGACAGAGCTCTGACTGCAGCCTAACTGTGGTTTGAAAATAATAATCAAAGTCCTGTCTAAGTCTTTGTCTTAACTTCTCTGCACTCAGTTCACACTTTCTGTCTCTTTACTCAAGTTCAATTGCTTGTCAATTTCTCTCTGTAAATCCCAGTCTTTATATCAATTCAATCTTTTAGTAGTAGCCTGATAAGGAGCTGCTACACCTGGTGGGGGTAAGAAAGAATGCTTTTCTCTTCATTTCCTTGCCTTTTTATACTCCTAGGTCCTTGAAATTTTCTTAATTAAGGTACCATGGGTTGGTAAGACTCTCTTGGCTTGCCAAGAGCCAAGAAGATAAATCTCATGTTGCCCTTGTTAGCCATAACTGAGCTTATAAGTGTTCTCCTGGTTTCTACACTGTCCCCAGGGCTCTATATCATTGTCTCATGGGTCCTCTACCCATATTACACCTTTTCTACATCTTTTATTTAATAAGTAACGGAGGGGAGGGAAGAACGATGCATTCCCGATGAGTGGTTCGACTTTGATGCGCTTTAAGCGCCGGGCGGTCCGTCCGTCCCGCGGTTCAAGTTTGCGGCGTCGTTCCGTATCTCCCCTTTTCTCTTCTCCTCCCGGGTCCTACCGGGTACTTGTATACATGTGGACCGTCCCGTAGGTCGGTCCGAATAAATTTTATTATAGGCATGTCGCTAGGACGCGCCCCGCCTTTCTTTTACTGCCGGCGCCGGGCCACTTTGATCCCCGGCGCCTAATTCATCACTAATCGTCTAGTTTCTCTCTGTGGTTCGTTCCAGGGAACCAGTGCTTCGATTCTCTTACTTTAAACGGATATGGGTTCGCATTATGCTTGCCCTCATTCGTCTCTCTTAATCTATTTTAATCCTGTCTTGTATATCCCTGTATAGGACTTTTTGTAGTAGGTAGTATTAATTGAATAGACTTTAGATCTGGCAAGCCTAAATCAATCTAGGTAAATCAATTTGATTGATTTTGAGTTTGTGGGTCAACGATGCATCCTTGCACAGTAATGTAGCCTCTTAAAACATAGTGTATCTCCCTTCAAATGGGTTTCTACATACTAGATACCTGAAGTGGACCTTCAAAGTGTCTAATACATAACGTACCCTAGGTAGTGACATGACGTGTTTCACGGGGTCTTTTAAATGATGACATTTCGCTTGAATTTCGGCGTACAGCGTAATTCGGCGTGTCAACGGTCTTGAAGTACTCGGGAATCAGTCATATGCTGGCAGCAGCCAGTGTCTCCAAAAAATCAAATCAATGATTTTGTTTCATGGATTTGGCCAGGACCCACAGCTTCATGATAAGTATGCTTTATACTGTATACCTCACTGTAAAGACATATTCTTACTGTTCACTGCTACATTTACAAACATTACATGCATTAGCCTGTCCTGTGAAATAGTTAAACAAGTACTACACCCCGAATCTGTTCCACTCAGGGTCCTCCTCCCACAGGCAGAGGAACGTCAGAAAAGTCAGACCACTGAGGCCACGCCTTGTACACGCGCAGACATGTTGGCCTAGCAAACACTATTACTACATTAGGATAGAAGCTCAACTTACAGTACTATGAAATAATCTCAGCTAGATAGAAGAATCTGCTCAAATTAGTCCCCATTTACAGTTTATGAGTTATAGTTCAGCAGGGACTGGATACAACTTGCCTACATTTACATTTCCGATGCCCACGCCGCGCCCGTCTCCCCTGCTTCCTCCATGACTCTAATTACTCGTCTGTGCCTATGTTGTTTTCCACGCGAACGCTCCTACCGTACCACTCGCCACCCATACCCTTCAAGACCCCCCGTGTCCCTTCGCGCCAAGGCCTGTTCCCACACACACTCTGTATTACTCGCCGCCTCACACTCTCAGATATTCTTACCCCTCATATTCCGCTTATTACTACTCTTGGTCTACTTACCAAGTTACTTCTACTCTTGCTTCTATGGTATTCACCCTACGCCTCACGCTCCCCCTACTTCACTTTTTACTAAACACTCAGTGTCTGACAATACCCATGTACAGTGAGGCCTGGCACAATGCTACAAAGGTTGTAAAGTGTGGGACAGACACTCATACAATATCTGTCATTTGAGCGTTTCTCAAAGGTCTCTTCTTTATTACATGTGATAGACACTGAAGCGCTAAGCCTGAGGTTTCCGAGGTCTTGATACCATATTCAGGTCAATCAGCGAGACTCAATTGTTCAGAATGATAGAAATCATTATGTGACAGGCGAGGCCTTCCGGCTTTCCTTAAATAAACTCATCTATTTCATTCTGGCCAACCCAGGTGCAAAAGTATGAAAGTGATAGAAGCGGACTGGCCGGAGGAAGTGGTATAGCAACTAAATGCCTAAATAAAAAATTTATTGGACACAAGCCTTGGTTGGGGAAGACAATGGATCAAGTATTTTACAAAGTATACATAACCCTAATTCGAGTGTAATCGCAGATCCACACACTCCTGCCAAGCTGTTCCTTCAACAAATTGCGTGAAATCCAGCTTTGTCGTACCATTCCTATGAATGACAAGTGAGTTTTGTGGAAAATACAGGCCATGATGCAGCCAAGGTGGGACCCAGAGTATTGGTTGAGCCCTTGAGTTCAATAGCCACCCATCTTGACCAAGTGAGCCTTCTCCAAGTGCTTTCTTCAAAGTATCATCTGGAGTGGTCTGTTTAGCGACCGTATTTAGATCTTGTAATCAGTGGATAGAGGCAAGCACGTACCTCAAAGACACGGATTGATGTATCTCGAGAACCAGAGACAACTCGCCTATGGTCAGGTGAGAAGTCAACAGAGAATACTGCATCTCGGTGCCCTGTGAATGGACCAGCTGCAAGGCTGCTGGTCTCTGGATCCCACACACGCACAGTTGTGTCCAGAGATCCAGACGCAAGCCACTTTCCATCCCGGGAGAAAGCAATGGCCCTGCCCTCATCAGTATGCCCTTCCAACTGCTTATGATCTGATGACCCTAAATTGAAGAGGTGCACCACACCATCCTTCCCAGAGGCCCCGATCAGTTGACCATTAGGTGAGAATCTAATGCGGTAAATCTGGTCCGGCACTTGAAATTTGAATGGGCCTTCCACCAATGCTCCTGTTTGTGCATCTGACACCCTAGCAATGCCTGATATTGATGCAGACCTAATATGTCCGCCGTCCGATGAGAAGGCAATGGAGCTCACAACAGTACTATGTGCATTGTACAGTCTAATGAGCAATGAACTCGCTGCCACATCCCACACACAGATTGTTTTATCATCAGACCCAGATACAATGCGGTCACCTTGTGGCGAGAATGCAATGCACCATACCTGCTGGCTGTGTCCCTCCAATGGGCCAGCAACCATAGTTCCATTTTGCACATTCCATACCCGAATAGTTGTGTCCTTGGACCCTGAGACAATCTGTTCTTCATTGGGGGAAAATGAAATGCAATACACCCTATCCTTGTGTCCATGAAGTGGCCCAGTGAGAATGGTCCCTGTACATGAATCCCACACACAGACTGTATTATCCCAAGATCCTGAAGCAATTTGGTCCCCTTTGGGTGAGAAAGCAACACAATGAACAGTATTTGTATGTCCTGTGTACCTTGGATGATGCATTTGTGCAATCTCTTGGTCATTAGCCCCTATGTATTGAGCATCCACTTTGAGTGCTGCAGAGAGCTCTTGATATGCATCCCAGACACGAATAGTCTTGTCCGCAGAACCTGATGCAATTCTCATTCCATCTGGAGACACAGAGACAGACAGGACAGCTCCACTGTGGCCATCAATTGGGGCTGAGACAAGTGCACCTGTTTGCACATCCCAAATGCACAGGAATGTATCAGCATATCCCACTACAATCTGTTTCCCATTAGGAGTAAAGGTAGCAGAATAAGCATCTGTACCCATAGGGGTAGGGATAGTGATAATCTCAGTGCCTGTACATGCATCCCATATGCGAGTTGTCTCATGAGACAGAGACAGAATGTGTTTCCCATCGGGTGAGAAAGTAACAGACCGGATGTATTGAGTATGCCCTTTTAATGGTCCAGTGACAAGTTTTCCGGTTTGTGTATCCCAAACTTGCACCCAACCATCAGCTGAGCCAGAAACAACTTGATCTCTGTTTGGTGAAAAAGCAACATTGTGCATTGCTGCTGCATGATTTATGACCAATGCTGCTGCATTGCCCTTAATGTGTTCACCCCAATTCCAAATGCGAATGGTCTTGTCTAGAGATGCAGATGCAATCTGCTTTCCATTGGGAGAAAAGCGGACAAAATTTACTTTGTCTGTATGGCCTGTCAGTGGAACTCCAATCATTTTACCCGTTAGTGTGTCCCACACGCGCAAAGTTTTATCATAGGAGCCAGACACAATCTTGTCGCCATCACATGAAAACGCAATACACTTGACTTGACCTGTGTGTCCATTGAATGGCCCAACAAGTAGATCACCTGTGCGTGCATCCCAGACCCGCAATGTCTTGTCAGCGCACCCTGAAGCAATATGGTTCCCATCAGGTGAGAAGGCAACAGACCACACGGAGCCACTATGACCCTCAATTGTTGCTTGCAGTCTTGGCCATTGACCACTCACAGAGCTTTGAATGCCCACTGTTTTACTTGAAACAAGCAAGAAAGAATACCGCTTCTTGACTTTTGACTCACTTGGTGCAAAGGGAAGTGCTGAAAGGTAGATGTGGGGCACACTATGGGAAATGACAGGGGCAAATCTGAGCACAAACTTGACTGCATCTGTTGCAAAATCTGCAAGTTCCTCCTCATGCCAGTGTTTCTATACAAACAATTACAATCAGCAATGTTAGTAACATAACTGCCTAATTGTGCAGATACCCACTTTGGCAAGATTGGCCACAGCTTCAAGTGCATCTATTGCAACTCCAACTTTCTGCTGTACACAGAGGACCTCAAGCCAAAAAAGAAATTTGATATACATGAGGTCCTTCAGGTCTACAAGGAGGGCATCCAGAAGAAGCAAAGGAGCAGAACCAATAGCTGGAAGACCAGGGGTAGCAGAATGGGTAGCAGAACCAATAACTGCAAGGTGACTGGCCCAGTACAAGCTAGAATAGAATAACTGGGGGGAAATGTGAGCTGTAATGCGTTCGGATAGGCCTGGGACTTTGGTGGTGTAAATATGCGAGTCTTCAAATCCACAGATATTGAATTGAAGTTCTTTCTTCAGGATATGCAAGCACCCTTGTGCAATCTGGGGTTCCAAGATAGATGGGTCAATAAACCATGGTTTGTCACCAGAACGACCATGGTCTGTGAGATAATCGGAGAAGGAGGCGTGGAGGATCTTCACGTGTTGGCCAGGAACCAACTGCAAGACACACCCAAGCCTGCCAAAAATGCGACTAGATGAGTGTTTTGGAACTAAGAGTGCATCAATTATTGCAACAGACACTGGAGTCTTCCCAAGTATCACTACAGATAGTGCTGCTTGAGCTTCTCTCACAAATGTTGGGTCATTCCATGGTCCTGCAACTTCAAGCGCTCCAGCATAAAGATCATCCAGGGTGGTCAGACCCTTGTCTAGAAGGCCCTCAAGGGCTTGATCAAGGTCATATGACTGGAGAAGATATTTTGTGGCTGTAGAAGCCCAAATGAAGAGACCTGAGGAGTGCTTAGTGAGAGCTTCCATTTTTGACTCCCCAGGCCAGGTAGAACCCAACTTCTGCTGCTCTTGTATCTCTCTCATCTCAATTTCCAGGTAGATGCGGATGTCTACGAGGCTGGACGGCATTGTAATATCAAGCAAGTGCTTGGCAATCCTTGTTTGATTCTCAAATTTTGAGGCAATATCGGAATCGGGGCGACTGGTAATGAAGAAGCGAACTGCAGCGGGGAGTTTGGGGAATTCATTTGAGATTAGAGACACAAGACTCCGGCGGGATTCTGCATTGCCGCATTCATCCAAGGCATCTAGAACAACAACAATTGGGCCATGGATGTGATTGTGCACAGCAGTGAGAGGTTCAAGAAGGAGTTTTTGGAATTGTGTATGGATGGGAGAGTCGATTAAGGCATGATCGCTATCAATGGCAGTACAGATAGCAGATGCCACATAAATATTTGAGCGTCCCAAGTGGAATGCAATGGTGCGAATAACATCGGCAGGGTCACTCTTATTTCTGGTGAAGAACAAAAATGCACCAAGTCGTCCCAGCTCTCGGAAGTATTGAGAGATAGATGTAGCTATCGTACTTTTCCCTGCTCCCGCAACACCCGACAGCCAGAGAATATTCCCGGGATTGCTGTCATCCGGTGGTGTGATCAGCCAGTTTGTAATCAGTCCTCGTATTTCCTCGCGAGTTCCAGGTAAGCACTCAGGGCGTAAACTTGCGTTCATCTTCACCGGTTCAAGGCTATTAAGCTTCTGTGTTTGAACTGAGGTTGGACATGAATATTTAGCAGGCGTAGATCCAGTCACCTGTACTCACCAGTCTTTTCCACTATTTTAGCGGTCTCTTCCACCATTGCCAGTCCTTTGGTCGACACATACAAGGCTTCTAGGGCTGTTTCCCTGTCGAGGCATTCCCCAAACTTCTGAAATGCATTGATAAAACCTTTGATCTTGTCACTGTCTTCAGAGAGAACATTCTTGAGGAGTCTGACTGTAAAGTCAATCAGCGTAACAAAAGAACAGTTCTTAAATATATGTACCACCAAATCCGTGGCCAGTATATTCCCGAATGAACAATGCGCATTCTCCCGTCTGTTTGACTAACGCATAGACTGTCGTTTCGAGACGCGTGATTTTTTCGGATGCTGATTTGATATCTTTCGCAAAAGTATAGACCTCAGCCATAGTCTGGACCAGTCTGCAAACATCTTCGTCTGTCTCCTTCTGTTTCTCTACGGCCTAATTATAACATTAGTGTATACGAGGGGACATTCAACGGCAGGCTACCTTGTACACCGAATCCAGGATGTTCCAGGCCACATTGAAATATGGATGAATCTATATCGGGACATCGGTAAATACGGATAAAGCAGTAGTACATCTATTCCTTGCCTTGGCTAGCGCAGCACCGACAATCCTGAGCTTGGTGAGTACGGTTTCTAGGTTAGACAACAGATCCACGTTGTTCACTCCAGTATGCACGATGTTTTGAATCGTGGAACTTGTCCTTGTGCTTTGGAGAGTCTCAGTATCTCGTGTCGTGTTGGCAAGGGCGACTGTCGCAGCTTGAAGATTGTCGATGGAGGTCAGACGCACAATAAGAGTGGGTCGCGGCGTGTCTGTTGCATGGTTCCCCTCCACAGGGTTCAGCATGATAGAGAAATCTACAAGGTTGGTATCAGGAGCGGCGCAAATACAACGAATGCTGGCTCACCTTTCTGCCCTTCATCCGTCTCGAGTAGCTGACCAATCTCCATCTTCTTTTTGGCAGACATTTACTAGGAGGAATAGTAGATTTATGGAAAACCTGCAAAGCGATGGCGGAAGATAGACTATCCACCGATCTTATGCAAGTTCAGCACCCCACGTTCACCGTCGATTGAGCGGATGGACTTACAAACTGCAAATCTGGTTCCACATGGCTTCCCACTTTCTGCTTGGGTTTGTCTGATAGACCCTCTTGCCATCGATGTCAATCGCGACAAAGAGATTCGGGATATTGTGGCCGGGGAGATGGATACGGTTCGGCTTCCAGTTGATATCGCGGACGCTTATAACTGGATGATCTCGGTGAGTATGTGCTGTACGACGAGGCTGGACTTAACTCACTCGTCAGTTTGTAGCTTTGTCCCATCGTCGAGGTAGCAGTTCAAGAGAGACAATCTGATAATGAAGGCATCCACCATGTTGTACCAACGTGAACGGATGATCGGGTAACTTGACGTCTGTTATATTCTTGAGCGCCGCATGATCTGAACTTCTTTGCAGTTTAATATCAATAGAGCTGTCAGTTCAGCCTGCGCCACACCATGGGTTCTACATATTTATCTTCGGCGGAAAAGCAGTCACTAGTTAATGTGTGAGTGGCCAAGACTGCTGAGGAGAGGAAACAAATGTATATAAAAAAGCAAATGCAAGTGTGCATTGCCAATGAGGATATACATACGCGAGATGAGGTATCTTGTCACATATAATGTTCGTGTGATCAGGTATTGAACTATTCGGGTTCTGCTCTCATTTACTCATTTGCGACAGATTATTATAATTAGGTAAACGGAAATGAAATTGATAACAAGCGCAACGAGGACAAGAAACAATGACTGCTATTCGGAATTGTATACCATCCCAACCTTCAACCGCCTCCTGCCTCCAAGTGAGCTGGCTAGCGGAGGACTTCATGCACATGCATCATGGTCAACCCAGTGGCTTTAGACTGTTCTACTGTCCTCCTGTCACGTCTTCTGTATTATCCTTATCAAATCTGGCTTGTTGAAGTCAAAGGGCACTTTATTCCGAAACCTTCGAGGCAACTGCTTTGTAGGTCTAGAGAGCCTTAAAGGATAGTATGCTAATCCTCTTTGGTTCTACCTGGACCGAAACTGCTTGTACTATACGGTACGCGTACTCGATGCGCCTCAAAACGATTAAATGCGTTTTTGGTAGACGCACAAAAAGAATGCGCAAGTGTTCAAATATTGCTGTATTAGAGTCTGAAGCTCTCAAAAGCATGCGGTGTGGGCCTTAGTCTCACTAGTTCATTTCATACTTCTTCGGTATCAGGGTCGAAGATCCCCTCTCCTCCTCTCAATTCTCAAAACTTCATGCTGGACTTTCCTGGGTCACTGTACAATGATATCTGGACCCGCCTTACAAGGGAAAGCACACCAGTATTACTTATATATATTGGGCTATTCGGTCTCACTGATTCGTAAAAGATTAAGTAAACGGAAATGAACAAGCACGATGGGGATGAGGAACAAATCTTTGGGATTTGGAATACCTGTTTGAGGTAAATCCATACTATTAGTTGAGGTCCTCCGGGGATGGGATCCTAGGACTAGTATGATTTAAATCCCATTTCGTATGGTCATTCATCTGATGGACCCTCTTGCCATCGCCCTCAGTCACGACGTGGAGATCTTGGGTATAGTGGATAATCAATAAAATTTGGTTTCTAGTGGATCCCGCGTATGCGATGATAACTAACTTTTTGTAAGTATGGCGTATACTTACACGTGCTCTTACACTGCCACCGTCCTTTTATATCTACGTTTCATTATCCTTCTTCTTTAGAGTACCCCCACCATGATCGTCATTCACATTCCTGTTTAGTTTATCTTCTTAGTTTCTCTGCTGCTCGTAGACATCGTCTCGCCGGAGAATAAACCGTGGTTCTGTCAACTTCGTGTGACCTTTTCAAAGTGTCTGTCGATACAAAACGACAGCCTTTCACTTTTTTTTTGATTTCTATCGCGGACGCCGGAACATTCGCTCTTTCTTCTCGCTGGACCCCTTATCATCACAGACAACACATCCAGTGGACCTTAGCAGTTTGGAAAGAATAGTAGTTGCTGAAAGAGTTGTGGAAATGGGCTTCATCTGGTGATGTGGCATGGATATCTGGGGTAGATTCTGGTGGACATGGGATTTTTTCACAGCTTCAGAGAGCCATCTCCACGCTCTTCTAATCCTGTCCTTTCATTCCTTCGACATTGTCTCCCGTATTCACTGCCCAGTCGTTCAATAACACCCAAATTTCGACTTTCCGGTACTAGGACCAATCTTATTGCATCGGAAAGCATTGGTACATCGCGTTCTAATGCTGTACTCACGCTCCATTTCCACTCAGTTCTCAAAACTCTAGCACCATTTTTCGTTGCACAGTACATGCACACCATCACATTCCTTGCCACAGTTCCTCATTCAGTTCACTCATCTATCCATTCAGCATCCAATGTCCAGTAGCCTTGCATTCAGGTGCCATCTTCCATCAGTTACACCTTGTCCAGCCATTTTCCTGTATCATCCTACTGCTGCTTGTAGCCTTCGGTCTCGCCAGTTTGGCCAATCCAGTCGTTGATGGCCAGACATATCCCACTAGCTGTGACCTGTTCTCACAGGTCTTTCTCACCCATTACGAAGGTTCTCATGGATTTATTATTGGAGATCGAGAGTAAGTTTTGAAAGTAGGGAAGAGTGTAAGTATGGCGTATACTTACACGTGCTCTTACACTGCCACCGTCCTTTTATATCTACGTTTCGTTATCCTTCTTCTGTAGAGTACCCCCACCATGATTGTCATTCACATTCCTGTTTAGTTTATCTTCTTAGTTTCTCTGCTGCTCGTATACATTGTCTCGCCGGAGAATAAACCGTGGTTCTGTCAACTTCGTGTGACCTTTTCAAAGTGTCTGTCAATACAAAACGACAGCCTTTCACTTTTCAGCTCATAGCTTGGTCCCATGGCCAAGAAAAGCCGAGCATTGGATGGATGATTCTGGTCTGTTGAGCCTGATGTCTGTGAGTATTGAAATGTCAATGAGCTCCGTTTGGTGCCTAAACAATAATAAACATAGACTTCTCCTTTGACTTCCTGATGCCCTTGTGATCAGGCTTGCATTCAAGTTGCTTGTTGAGCTATTCGGTGAAATCTGTCATATCCAGATCTTGATACCTTTAGGCTTAGTCCAGTAACTTTTCCGCACTGGATTTTTCACCCTGGATTTTCTAAATGCTAGCACATGATGTGATCTGACGAGATCGTAACGTAGTGATTGATGTGACTAAATGTGACCATCAAACCGATTGCGCGCGCGCTTTTTGTCTCCTTGTTTTCTTTTATCTAGAGTACCATTGACACTTGCCATGGTGCTTCCAATTTGATACACAGCCTTGCCTATATACCACACTCATTGACACCTTTAATGATCAATGCATCACTGAGGCTGGTGAAGCCAACTTTGTCAATTATGTTTGGGATTTGTTTGGGATCATCTTGCAGAACTGGGAGATGGGGGAAATGTGGTAAAATCCATTGCTAAAGGTGTCGCTGTGAAGTTCAAGCCCACTCCAAGGCTAATATAGCATATAACCGTGGCTACTACAACAACTACATCAGGAAAAGCCGTTTTTGCCTAGGTGACCCCAGAGTGGCCTAAAGCAAACTAGGTGACCTATGAATCCTATGGCATCCTAGGAATTTGGGCTCATCCCTTGCCAGCCAAGGCTCTTGAGGATTCCCTAGGGTATCCTAGGCAAACCCAGGGCAAGCCTAGGTTTGCCCAGGTTTGCCCAGGTGTTCCCCAGGTGTTCCCCAGGAGCACCTGGCAAACCTGGGCAGACCTAGGCTTGCCTAGGGAATCCTCAAGAGCCTTGACTGGCAAGGGATGAGCCCAAATTCCTAGGATGCCATAGGATTCATAGGTCACCTAGCTCGCTTTAGGCCACTCTGGGGTCACCTAGGCAAAAACAGCTTTTCCTGATGTATGAGCTTCTGTTGCTTCAGTATTGGGCGTTATCAGTGAAGCCACTGAAATCTGGGTGACATGGAGCGCCCGGAAGCGCCAATGAGCACTGAGCGTGACAAAATGATTAAATCTGACAGCTACGTAATTGACCAATTTCAGTAATAGAGAATTTTCCAGGGTGAAAAATCCAGTGTGGAAAAGTTACTGGACTAAGCCTTAATCTTATGAGCCCCGAGTATTCGTGTTGACAGCATCAGTGAATAAGTTATCTTGATGCATCGGTATACTCACCGCTGCCTTTACACTCACTGCTTCGACAGTCATCTATGTGAGTGAAGAGGTTGGCAAAACAGCAGCCACCACCACCCCCGAAATTAATAACACATACTTCGATGTCAATGAATGTCGACATTCACAGGACGGGGAACTGCTGGTATTTGGGATTTGGGATCCATACAGATAGAACTAGTAGAATGAAAATTGTTGCTTGCATGGATCCGAACAATAGAGGAGCCGGGTAAAGGGGGAAGACACACATGGGTATTGGAAGAGGGTCGTGTCTAGAACAGACCAGTGAAGTTATCAATTTAACCTGGATCCACCGTCAAATCATACAACTGCAGAACTAGGCTTCCCGCAGAGTCCTCATATTCTCAATATTAAGCCTGCGGCTGGCCTTACCAGAGACAATTCGGGCGAGAGAAAGAGAGAGAGTGAGAGTTAGGTCATCAAGCGCCACGGACCCACCAAAGATTGATACTAGCCGCTGCATCCCGCTCTCTAAGTCCATCGTAACTTTCTTCCATTTACTGGTCAAAGATTTGGACCGAGAGGTATGATTATTGAGGCCGACCTGGTGCATACGCGATGACTCGGGCGCTGAAGAAGCTAGGATGACTTGATGAGGGAATGAAATGCGTTCAACAACTGATCACGAGCAGTTGTGTTTCTAACTTGTTTCTAGCACTGCACGCACGAGATTTTCCGTCTCAATATGGAATTAGGAGCAAATATCTTCTTTGCCTTGTAGAATAAGCATCTTCTGAGGGGAAAGGAAGTGGAGTATACAGTTGATGGGGTGAGGTGGTATGGCAAAGACGAAGCTTTGTAACCAGTGATGTTCCAATCGGTACGCCTTTCCATCGATAAGGATATCTGCCAATGATCTGTCGTTAGTTCAGTGGTAAAATGGCGTTGTTGAGAGCGTGCGAGGTCAACTGGCCAAGCTGTCCCCATTTAAGGAATCAATTAGGATGATAATTTCATAACGTTTGAATTAATGAAGGCGTAGATATGTGGTTTTGTATGGTTTTGTATGATTCGCTAGTCCAGATAACAAACTGAGTCTGGATCTGAAGCTTGAAGGGCAATGGTGTGAATGCATGAGGTAGTTCCGATTAAAACTTGAAGCTTAATGAAGGTTGGAGGTTGAAAACTGAACTGGCCAAAGTAGCGAAAGTGCAAGTGCCTCGAAGGAATGCATCGATAAAAAAAAGTTATGAACGTTATGTACAAGAACAGGGGTAATGGTGAGCAGGAACGTTATCGAGGACAAGCCGGATCAAGTAAAAACCACACAAGTTTCTTTTCAACAACCACTCAACAACGCAGCAGCAACTAAAAGCCCTAACGCCTCCTAACGCCTAAGGTCCTATCTCCTCCCCGACATCCCCAAAATATCGATGCGCCGTAGCTGTTGTCAAATATGGGCAGCATTGGCAAAATTCGGTCCTAGTTGCTGCATTCCGTCCATTCCAACCCAACCCATTGTACATCCGCATCCATCGTAATCCTCTGTTTACCGAACCGCAGCTCGGGTAATGGTATTGATAGAGTGCTGGGAATTGACATATTGAAAGACACCTGAAAGGAAATATTTGTGAGTTCACAGCTCAGAGCTGTGCTTTTTAGTTGGAATGCAAGACATGAACACGGTTGAACATACAAGCGTCTAGGTAAGCGCCCATCTCATCTCGGTCCGAAGCCTCGATCACGTCAATCTGGCTTTTTTGTCCAACGGCCACTCTACCCAGCCTGTTGCTTCTACCTATGCGGCGGGCACTCGTGTTGCTCTCGAGGAGATCAAGGACCAACAGAAGCTGTCATTGGGAGCCAGGTACGAAGATCCTTGACGTTAGCTTGAATATTTCAGTGTCTATCCTCTTCGCTTGTCTATCCAGCGGTCATGACACAATAGAGTTCAACAAGGACGATGACGATACACTGGACTTTGCGACCGCCCCATCCAAACTGCGCCTGCGCTTTTAGCCAGCTTATGGGATTGAGGTGAAAACACGATGGGAGGTACCATAAAGGTAATAGTCGTGTCTTTGCGGCTGGCATCTTCAACTGACACCCAGTCAAAAGTCCGGATGGCGAAAACGGACCGTAACGGATCAAACTAAACTTTTCATCCGTTTCATCTGACGAGAACTGCATCTTGCCAAACTCTTCCTGGACTGTGCCCGACTACGACCCTAGAACGAACAAAAATGTCTATAACAGCTAGAACAAACGAAAACCGACGGACCGATCCGTGAGCGTGACTTGTAAAAGTTGGGGATTTGGAAAGTCAAAAAGTTGGGGCAAGTCAAGACATGTGTCGACGAAGTTGGGGGAAAGTCACTGCGTGTGTCGACGTGTCGCCGCAGTCCAGTTTACTTTCTCTCTCTCGTACCGCCACCACCACCACTACTGGCTTTTATCACTGCTGCCAATGTCAACAGCTTTTTGCAATTGCTGGAGATATCGTAGAGTTAAGAGAGAGTACCGAGAGGAATATAATGACCAGGTATGTCTTTTTTACTTTATTTGTACCTTGTCTCTTCAGCGCATCATCTCCAGATAACACGTTACCTGCATCCACCTCTCATCCTAGCCAGTGCACTCAACATTGTCACATCATCTCGTCAAGGCTCTTGCTCTCACTAACGCGTCGCTGCAACTCTGGTTCCAACTAATGCATCGTTGCAATCGCCCGTTGTACAACCAGCTTATCCTCGCAATCGTCTAACATTCCGACAAGTATGTTGTTGGATTCGTCCTCAAGGATATAATTCTTGCAGCCAGGTAGTATTACTACTCGATTGTCCTCGGTTTCCAGTTCTTCCATCGCTGCCATCAGACATCATCCATATCACCAGTGCATAGTAGACTACTTGAATTCTATTAGTACTGACCAAATGATTATGATTGCAGAATAAGACAGCGTGGAAACCCACCGCCGATCCAACTAATACAAAGTATGTCCTTGTATCCATTGCTTTTTCTTCACTCACTTTATGCCTCAAATAGAGCTATATGCATTCTCATGCGAGCTAGAATCATGCCAACAAGGCACGGCGAATGACTTTAAGACTTGTTGAGATGTCCTTGTGCTGTTGGCCGCAAGCTGTATGAGGAAAGGGTGGCGCGAGGAAGTGCGTAGCCTGGTAAGTATTTTCGTTCCTCATTTGACTGTTGGTCTGATTGGTCTCTATACTAGTACTGCAGAAGAACACGAGAGGAAAGGATATCGATAGCATACAGCGAAGTAAAGTTTATTAGCCTATTGTACTGTACATATTCTAGCGTGTATCGTGTATTGTAGCAAAGAGTAGGAGAAATTATATGCCATATATGGTAGTAAATGAAAAACGCTCCAGTCCAATCTGAGCAGATTTGCGAACTAAATTTCATCGAGTTACATCTGTCTGTAGTGACTCAAATTCGTGAGAACCACTACAACACGATCTCAGCGGTTCTGAGCATTTTGACTTCAGCCAAGTGTACAATTTTTCGGACTAGAGCGGATGACATCGGATTGTACCAACATTTTTGTTTTTAAACGCTCTGGTCCGGTCTGGCCATCCGGACTTTTGACTGGGACTGACACCCACAGAGATGGCTGAAACCTCCATCCCAGTATAAATTGCCACCACAAACGTACACGAAAATCTTTTGTAACCCAGCGCGTACTAATCTTATGGGCAGCGACAAGCGAGAAGTTAGCATAGTCAAGGATAAGTGTGTTCTGGCGGATCTCGACTGGGAGATAATGACGGGAGAACCCTGGAGAGTTTAAGAGGAAAATTGTCAGTCGTGGATGAGGAAGCCATCTCCGTGGCGGGTGGGACTTCCGTGAGTCACTTCTTCGCCATCGGCTTGGTGAATCCGTTTAGTGTAACATGATTCCACTAGATCAACCCTTCCTCCTTCTGGCCCCTTCTCTATCCTTCCCAATCCTCTTCATAAACCTTTGAGGAAGAAAATACCACTAGCTTCTCCGATATATCCTCATGTGTCGCTGAAGAGATCTCCACTCAATGCCAACGACGACGTTATTGTGGGTTTAGATTTGGACTCGGCGTATGTGAGGCCTTGGGATCTAGCCCTGTACACAGACATGACCATTAACAACAAGGAAGGGACTGGCATCGTCACGGAGAAGGAGGAAGGCATCTACACGATGGCTCTGAAGGCAATCGTCACCATCATTATTAAGGTAACGAAGGGAAGATCATATTGTGCGATCCTTATCAAGCCTGTGTGTCCTTTTACTGCAATAACTTTCACTTTGGTATAACAAATTTTGGAACTCAGTGTCCCCTCAGCATCGAACTTCTCCTTACTCAATAGCTTCGTTCAAGAATGCTCTTCAATAAACATATTTCACATGTTGCAATTGTTACTCTACTTGTTACTGCTTCGCTTCAAGGTCATACCTTGGTTGAAGACGTTTATGTTTCTGCTGATACACCTCCAATGAAGACAACCAGTGTGGACAGGTATACGAGGTTAGTTTTTCATTACTCAAGGGATAGTGGAGGCTTACAATTCATCTAGCATCTGGCCCCTGCAGGACCATACATTGTCCCAACATCTTCTCCTCACCTCCACCTTTCATCGCCTGCAAGCCAGGACGCACTACCAGAACAATGTATATATTGAATCAATATGGGTGGTGCCCGTTCTCGTGGTCAAGGATATGAGAGTCCTAAAATTATCCAGAATGTAAGTCGTTCTTCCCAATAGTGATAATTTCGCTGACAAGATCTTACCTCAGTGACTAATGGCCTGGCAAAGAATAGAAAATAGAGAAGTTTATTCCCGCTCCTCCCTTATGCCCCAATATATGTCAGCCGGGATCGGATGTGCGTCAAGGAGATTTAGTCATGCGGAAGGGTGACAGGATCACCAGCGGTGGGTATGTAGCTTGATCTTCGTATGTAGAAAGAATGTCAGTGTATTCAAAAAGCTTTTAGTTGCCCTATTGAGCACATCAGGAAAAGCCATTTTTGCCTAGGTGACCCCAGAGTGGCCTAAAGCAAACTAGGTGACCTATGAATCCTATGGCATCCTAGGAATTTGGGCTCATCCCTTGACTGGCAAGGGATGCCTAGGGTATCCTCAAGAGCCTTGACTGGCAAGGGATGAGCCCAAATTCCTAGGATGCCATAGGATTCATAGGTCACCTAGTTTGCTTTAGGCCACTCTGGGGTCACCTAGGCAAAAATGGCTTTTCCTGATGCACGGGGAATGAAATACAGGATCTCATGGGTCAGGTATTGACAATAGGACCGGGAGGAGATTGGAAGTCATGAGATATTAATTGTCTTTTTACTCGCTGTTTCGCTGCAAGAAATGAATACAAGGTTGTAGATCTTTGGATCGTTCCAGTAGCTACTTCAAATACTTTTGCTTTTCTCTAGCAATTTCCATTATTTGAAGAGCCAACACGCATGTGAATGTAGTCTTATTCTGGCGAATTCAACCTCCTACGTACTCAGTTGGGTGGATAGTAATAAAAGGACAAGTCCTCATGAAAGGGTAGACCTGTCTCACCCACTTATCCAATGCTGTATTCAGTTGCACCCCAACCATTATCTGGCTTCAACAAGCCCAACCTCAATCCACACCCACCTTCAACCAATCCCGATCCCGATCCAGATCCAGATATTAGTCTCAGGGCTCTCGCAACTGCACATCGTGAAATCGGCGGCAGCACAGTTCCTACACCATGAGATGACAAAGCAGGCAGGCCTAGAATCCGATAATGAGATTTCCATCAGATCTATAGGCACCTTAGGCTAGATGAGAGTCGACCGGGAAATGGGGAATGGGGAGTCAGGGGTGGTGCGTGTTGGATTCAGTAGTGGCGGAGTTGGAATTGGAATACGGATTGGCAATTGAAAAGAACAGATAAAGTAAAGTAACCAGAGGAGAGATTTACCTATCCTCGGTTGCTAAAGACGGTAACCCAAGCTTAAACGTTGTCATCGCCGGCAACAGTGACGATGGGCATGCAAAGTACGGACAAGGCCAACAAATGCCAAAAAACCGATGTTTTTTCTACAAACTTTCCTTTCCTTCCCAATTCCTCCCAGGCTGTCTCTCTCGCTTTCTCCTGATTCCTGCATCTCTACCGACGCCTCCACTGCACCTCTTCAGCCCTGCCCACTTTCTGTTCACAGCCATCCCATTCACTTGTGAACACGCATCGTGCCTGGAAAGTTCCCAATTTATCTGAGAAAAGTGCAGCCTTTCAGTAAGGAAGGAAAGATAGAAATTGGACGGTAGGCAAAGAAGGAGCTTGTTATATAAGTGCCATAAGCTTCTGCGGAACGACTTTATTTAATTTCCTAATGAGGAGAGTATTACTCGACTTTTCTTGCAATTATATAAGACGGTAGAACATATTCAAGTTCATCCATCATCTCTATACAGTTCCAAGAGTACAATTGGAAAAGGCCATGAGACTCCGAGCTGATTCCATAGCGACAGCATACTGCTACCACTACAGCTTGGATGATTGCCAATTCGGATAAGGACGACAGAGACATTGGAGGACTTGATGATAGGACATTTGGCCATTTTGGCGGTAGATACAGTGACTAGAATAGAGCTACTACAAAGTTTCAGCGCTTCAGCAGCAAACTTACCCATTTCCTTGTGGAAAAACCAGCTGCAAAAGGATGGAAGTATGGAAGCGGACCGATCGGAGAAGTGGTATAGCAACTAAAACACTAAATAGGAAATTTATTGGACACAGTCATTGAGAAGTTGAGGAAGACAGTGGATCACGTAGTTTAGTACTCTACAAAATATACATAACCCTAATTCAAGCATACTCACAGATCCACACACTCTTTCCAAGCTGTTCCTTCAACAAAGTGCGTGAAATCCAGCTTTGTCGTGCCATCTTTATGAATGACAACCGAGTTTTGTGGAAAATACAGGCCGCGGTGCAGCCATGGTGGAACCCAGAGTATTGGTTGAGCCATTGAGTTCAATAGCCACCCATCTTTACCAAGTGAGCCTCCTCTGAGTGCATTCATCAAAATGTCATCTGGAGTGGTCTGTTTCACAACCGTATTTAAATCTTGTAAAATGAATAGAGGCAAGCACATACCTCAAAGACACGGATTGATGAATCATAGGAACCTGAGACAACTCGCCTACGGTCAGGTGAGAAGTCAACAGAGTATACTATATGTTGGTGCCCTTCAAATGGGCCAGCTGCAAGACTCCTGGTCTCCAGATCCCACACGCGCACAGTTGTGTCATCAGATCCAGACACAATCCACTTTCCATCCAGAGTGAAACCCAAGGCCCTGACTGCGTCAGTATGCCCTTCTAACTGTGTAAGATCTGATGACCTTAAATTGAAGAACCGCACCACACTGTCCTTACCAGATGCCCCAATCAGTTGACCGTCAGGGGAAAATATAACGCGGTAGGTCGGATCAGGCACTTGAAATTTGAATGGTCCTTCCACCAATGCTCCTGTTTGTGCATCCGACACCCTAGCAGTATTTTTTGATGCAGAGCTGATTTTCCCACCATCTGATGAGAAGGCAACAGAGAGCACAGTGCTAGTATGCAGATTGGCCTGTCTAAAGACCAATGAACTCGTTTCTACTACATCCCACACACAGACTGTTTTGTCATCAGACCCAGATACAATCCTGTCACCTTGCGGCGAAAATGCAACAGACCATACCGGCTTGCTGTGTCCCTCCAATGGGCCAGCAAACATAGTTCCCTTTTGCACATTCCATACCCGAATAGTTGTGTCCTTGGACCCTGAGACAATATGTTCTCCATTGGGGGAGAATGCAATGCAAAACACCCTATTCTTGTGTCCATGAAGCGGCCCAGTGACAATGGTCCCTGTGCATGCATCCCACACACAGACTGTATTATCCCAAGATCCTGAAGCAATATGGTCCCCCTTGGGTGAGAAAGCAACACAATGGACATTATTTGTATGTCCTGTGTACCTTGGATGATACATTTGTGCAGTCCCTTGGTCATTAGCCCCTATGTATTGAGTGTCCACTTTGAGTGCTGCAGAGAGCTCTTGATATGCATCCCAGACACGAATAGTCTTGTCCCCCGAACCTGATGCAATTCTCATTCCATCAGGGGACACAGAGACAGACAGGACAGGCCCACTGTGGCCATCAATTGGGGCTGAGACAAGTGCACCTGTTTGCACATCCCAAATGCGCAGTAATGTATCATTATATCCCACTACAATCTGTTTCCCATTAGGAGTAAAGGCAGCAGAATAAGCATCTGTACCAATAGGGGTAGGAATAGTGATAATCTCAGTGCCTGTACATGCATCCCATATGCAAGCTGCTTCATGTGACAGTGACAAAATGTGTTTCCCATCAGGCGAGAAAGCAACAGACCGGATGAATTGAGTATGCCCTTTCAATGGTCCAATGACAAGTTTTCCTGTTCTTGTGTCCCATACTTGCACCACATTTCCCCCTGAGTCAGAGATGCCAACCTCACCTATGCCAGAAACAATTTGGTCTCTGTCAGGTGCAAAAGCCACATCGCGCACTGATGCTGCATGGTTGATGACCAAATGCACTGTATTCCCCTCACTGTGTCCATCCCAATCCCAAATGCAAACAGTCTTGTCTTGAGAAGCAGATGCAATCTGTTTTCCATTGGGAGAGAAGCAGACGGATTCCACTGCGCTTGTATGTCCTGCTAGCGGAGTGCCAATGGTTTTACCTGTTCTTGCATCCCATACATGTACAGTTTTATCATAGGAGCCTGAAACAATGTTTTCGCCATTACATGAAAAGGCGACACATATAATGTCATCTTCATGTTCGTGGAATGGACCAACAACTAGATCACCTGTGCGGGCATCCCAGACCCGCAGTGTTCTGTCAGCGGACCCTGAAGCAATATGATTCCCATCAGGTGAGAAGGCAACAGACCAAACACTGCCACTGTGACCCTCAATTGTTGCTTGCAGTCTTGGCCATTGACTACTCACAGAGCTTTGAATGCCCACTGTTTTACTTGGAACAAGCAAGGAAGAATACTGCTTCTTGACTTTTGACTCGCTTGGTGCAAAGGGAAGTGCTGAAAGATAGATGTGGGGCACACTATGTGAAATGACAGGTGCAAATCTGAGCACAAACTTGACTGCATCGGTTGCAAAATCTGCAAGTTCCTCATCATGCCAGTAATTCTATACAAACAATTAAAACCCACCCTGTTAGTAACTTAAGTGTCAAGTAACTGTGCAGAAACCCACTTTGGCAAGATTGGCCACAGCTTCAAGTGCATCTATTGCAACTCCAACTTTCTGCTGTACACAGAGGACCTCAAGCCAAAACAGAAATTTGGTATACATCAGGTCTTTCAGGTCTACTAGGAGGCCATCTCGAAGAAGCCGGGTAGCAGAACTAATGGGGGTAGCAGAACCAATAACTGCAAGATGACTGGCCCAATACAAGCTTGAATACAATAACTGGGGGGAAATGTGATCTGTAATTCGTTTGGATAGGTCTGTAATGCATTCCGATAGGCCTGGGGATTTGGTGGTGTAAATATGCGAGTCTTCAAATCTACAGATATTGAATCGAAGTTCCTTCTTTAGGATATGCAAGCACCCCCGTGCAATCTGGGGCTGCAAGATAGATGGGTCAACAAACCATGGTTTGTCACCAGAACGACCACGGTCCGTGAGATAATCAGAGAAGGAGGCATGGAGTATTTTCACGTGTTGGCCAGGAGCCCACTGCAAGACACATCCAAGCCTGCTGAAAATGTGGCTAGATGGGTATTTTAAATCTAGAAGCGCATCAATAATTGTATCAGACACTGGAGTCTTCCCTAGCACCACTACAGATAATGCTGCTTGAGCATCTCTGACAAATGTTGTATTATTCCATAGTCCTGCAACTTCCAGTGCTTTTGCATAGATATCATCAAGTGCTTGAACCGTGGTCTGATCCTTATCTAGAATGCTCTCAAGTGCTTCATTAGGATTATATGACCCCAGAAGGTATTTTGTGGCTGTGGAAGCCCAAATGAAGAGGCCTGAGGAATGCTTGGTGAGGGCCCCATATTAGACTCCCTGGCCAGGTAAGACTTAAATTCCAAGCACTGTGATGCTGCCGTATCTTCCTCATCTCATCATTGAGGTAGAGGCGGATGTCTGTGGAGCTGGACTCTATTGTAATATCAAGCAAGTGCTTGGCAATCTTGGGTTGATTCTCAAATTTTGAGGCAATATCGGAATCAGGGCGACTGGTAATGAAGAAGCGAACTGCAGGGGGAGTTTGGGGAACTCATCTGAGATCAGAGAGACAAGAGTCCGCCGGGTATCCGCATTGCCGCATTCATCCAAAGCATCTAGAACAACAATGATTGGGCCATGGATGTGATTCTGCGCCCAGTGAGAGGTTCAAGAAGGAGTTTTTGGAATTGTGTATAGATGGGGAGTCGATTAAGGCATGATCGTCATCAATGGCAGTACAGATAGCAGACGCCACATAAATATTTGAGCGTGCCAAGTGGAATGCAATGGTGCGAATGACATCAACAGGGTCACTCTTATTTCTGGTGAAGAACAGAAATGCACCAAGTCGTCCCAATTCTCGGAAGTATTCAGAGATTGAAGTGGCTATAGTACTTTTTCCTGCCCCTGCAACACCTGACAGCCAGAGAATATTGCCAGGATTGCTCATATTGACATCTGGTGGTGTGACGAGCCAGTTTGAAATCAAATCTCGTAATTCCCGGCGAGTTCCGGGTAAGCATACAGGGCGCAAACTCGCGTTCATGTCCGCCGGCTTGAGGCTATTGAGCTTCTGGGTTTGAGCTAAGGTCATGAGTATTTAACAAGTGCAGATCCAACAACTTGTACTCACCAGTCTCTTCCACTACAGACAAGATTTCCATGGTTGTCCCCCCGACGAGAGATTCCCTAAGCTTCCCAAACACAGTAATATAATCTTCAATCTTGTCACTGTATTCTGAGCGAACGTTATTAAGGAGTCTGCCTGTAAATTCGATCAGCGCGATGAAAGAACAGTTTCAATGTATGTACCACTGAATCCATGGCCAGTATATTCTCGAATGAACCAGGCACACTCTTCCGTCTGTTTGACTAACGCATAGATTGTCTTTTCAAAACGCTTGATTTTTTCAAATACTACTGATTCGATCTCTTCGGCGAAAGAAAAGACATCAGCCATAGTCTGGACCAGTTTTCCAACATTCTTGTCTGTCTCCTTCTGCTTCTTTACGGCCTAATTGTGTGGTTAGTATATCCAAAGGACTATTCAACGGCAGGTTACCTCGTATACCGAGCTCATAACCTTCAACGCCAGATTAGAATAAGGATGGATCTATATCGGGACGCATCAGTAAGATATTGAACAAACGGTACATCAATTCCTGGCCTTAGCGAGCTCAGCCCCGATAACAAGCACAATCTGGAGCCTGGAGAGCAGGGTTTTCAAGCCAGACAGCAGATCACTGTTGGCCACTCCAATATCCACAATTTTTACTACTGCAGAACTTGTACTTGTGCTTGTGAGAGTCCCGATATCTTCTGTCACGTTGGCAAGAGCGACTGCCCCAGCTTGGACATGGCCAATGGAGGTCAGACGCACAACAAGTATGGGTCCCGGCGTGTCCGTTGTGCTCTTCTCCTTCACAAAGTTGAGCGCAACAGAGAAATCTACAAGATTGGTATTAGACGGGGTGCAAATAAAATGATTGTTAGCTCACCTTTCGGTCCCTCATCCTTTCCAAGCAGCTGATCAATCTCCATCACCTTTTTGGCCACACATTTCGATTTATGGAGAATCTGTAAAGTGATGAGCGAAGATGGACTATCCACCGATCTTACGCAACTTCAGTATCCTATGTTCACCATTGATTAAGTGGATGGACCTACAGAGTGCAAATCTGGTTCCACATGGCCTTCCACTTTCTGCTTGGGTTCGTCTGATAAACCCTCTTTCCATCAATGTCAATCGTGATGCAGAGTTTCGGGGTATCATGACCCGGGATATGGCGTATAATAAAGTTCCGCCTTAAGTCGACCTCGCTCGCGCTTATAACTGCATGATCTCAGTGAGAATGCGCTTTACAATGAGACTGGATTCCACTCACTCTTCAATTCGTAGCTTTGTCCCATCGTCGAAGTGGTAGTTCAAGAGAGACAATCCGATAACAGGCGTCCACCACGTTGCGCCAACGTGACCGGATAATTCTGGCCCATCAGATAACTTGACATCTGTTATTCTTGAGCGCTGCGTGACCTAGCTTGATATCTATAGAGCTGTCAATCTTCAGGCTGCGCCACATCATGGGTTCTACATATTTATCTTGGCGGAAAAGCAGTCACTAGTCAACTTGTGAGTGGTCAAGACTGTTGAGGAGAGGAAATGAATGTAAAGAAAAAAAGCCAATGCGAGTGTGCACTGCCAATGAGGATATGCATACGCGAGATGAGGTATCTTGTCACATATAATGTTCGTGTGATCAGGTATTGAACTATTCGGGTTCTGCTCTCATTTACTCATTTGCGACAGATTAATTGGGTAAACAGAAATGAGATTGATAACAAGCGCAACGAGGATAAGAAACTGCTATTCGGAATTGTATCGTCCAGCAGCTAGGACTAGTGAATGTTATTTTGTGGAATAGAGGCGTTACTTGTAGTGCGAGAGTGTGAACTAGAGAAACCGACAGAGAAGAAGGACAAGGGAACAAAACAGTGCAAGGCAAATAGTCTCCTATAAGCATACTCGTTATACACTGACAATCCATACGGATGTGTGTATACAAGGCAGATACTAAGCTGATGGTGAACAGGTCGGGAGTATGACAGGAAGCCTTTAACGAGTCCACCGTCAGATAATACAGAGCTTCAACAGATCATACAGAGAATCTCAATGAGGCCCGCGGCTATCCTGCCCAGAAATGACGAGAGAAAGAGAGAGAGAGAGAGTTGGTTCCTAAGCATCACGCGCACGGACTCGCCATCAATCCCTCCAAGAATAATGACTGACTGTTGCAATATCAGAGTCTGTAGGAAAGAAAGATTGTCGCGTACCGTAGACCCTCATTGTATATTCCTCCCACTGCCAGCATCCTTCAAAGACGTTGAACCCTCCCTTGCCATCTAACCCAGTTGCGGGTCCTTGTGCACGGATTTTGTGATGGAAGCGACGTTAGCAGACCAACTGGAAGAAGCGTGACCAAATGCCTAAATAGGAAATTTCTGACAACACTCCACCTAGATGCATTGCCCCTTCACTCTCCTGCCTCCTCCAGACACCATCCCTAGATATCTATGGACCGTAGCATGTCAAATATGGCCAACATTTTGTTGCTGCATTCCGTCCGTTCCAACTCCTAACCGGAACCCATTCTAAGCCAATCACATTCCACCATCTACCCAAGAAGCAAGATTGCGAGTAACGCAGCTCGGGTATCGAGATAAAGTTTTGAGACCTGGGGCATTTGATGCAGATGACCTTGACTCGGGACGAAGGCGACAGAAATCCACGATGAAGTTGAACAAACACCGGGGGCAAGGACCGGCGCAGTTGATTTCCCACTGCCATTAACGCAGTGGGCAACGCAGGGGGCAACGCAGTCGTTTTTGCGATGATATCATTCTATTGAGACAGAGTTCCGAGCCTTCCGGCTGATTGATCTTTGTTAACTCTTTGTACTATGCATCGAAATTTCTGGCTTAAGAGATACAGTCCATTGTGTCTACATCTACTGTTGAACCAAGCAGTGTTCAATGGACACCAGACATGACTGGGTTTTGAATGTCAGTTCCTGTAATTGCGGCCAGCGGGACTCAGGTGCCGCGTTATAGCGCCTAAATCTTTCCCACCACCAATTACCTGGTTTCTGATGTTCCCTTATGTTTACCACATGAACAAGGAAGCGTACTCTCTAACTTTAGGTGAACAACATATTTCTAAATACAAATTATGTAGCCAGGCAGAAATTTTCCCAAAAATTTACTGATTTATTCATGTCAATATATGGTTTTTTCTGCCATTTCAATCACCCAAGAGGGGATGTAGCCAGGGGGCTTCATCACTAATGTAAAATACTGCATAGTCATGTTATAGCAGTCCCTAGCACCTCAAATATACCAGATCTAGTATCAGCCCAAGGTAATGAGCTTAATGTAAGTAGTATAAGTAAATGATCTCCAATGTTTGCTGTTATCATCACAATTGTGCCCCCCAGCCTTATCACAATGTCCAAGCAATACAATAATGAGCTGCACAGAATTGAGAGTACTAGTAGTATTTTCAGCATTCGGCTGACCTACTACTACTTAGTAAGTATGATATTGAGAATTTTCAACTATCAATAGCAAGTTCTCAGATAATTAGCATGCAATGAATAAAGTATCATAGAGTCTAGACCCAATCACCCTCTGAGACCCATAGATGGGTGCTTCTAATTTGTCCAGTGGCTGCTCCCTGTTCATGCTCTTGCCAGTTCGTGCAAATGATTGCTGTGTATGCCAAGCACTTATTGCAGTGACTTCTCGGTTCTAGCCTGGTAAATGTTAGCACTATCCCTTGGAGCCAGAAGTAGGAGTGCGCTTGAACAGGCCTGAACTCTGGGATCACTTACTTATAACGCTGCGGGGAAGGTCCATCAGGCATCAATCATTTACATATTCACTTGCGGCCGGCCGGAACTCCTTTCAATAGAATGACGTCACAAAATCGACTGCGTTGCCCCCTGCGTTGACCACTGCGTTAATGGCAGTGGGAAATCAACTGCGCCGGTCCTTGCCCCGGTGAAAGAAGTGAACTCGACAAAGGCGTCTATCTATCCGATCATGTGCATGAGCGTCTATGAAACTTTACTCTCGTGTCCGCTTTGCATGCAACGTTCAGCGTTTGTAGACCAAGAGACCGCGTCATCTTACTTGTGGTACGGCAGACATTTATCAAGCGAGGTATATAGGTACAAAGAATGTCTCACGTCGCGGGACAACTGCTGTACCAAGGAGGCGAGTTACTTTCCTATCTCAATATTCTCTAAAAAAGGAACCCTGAATCTCCCTTGAACAACCAAAGCTCCTCAAAACCAATCGGTATGTTGATCTATCTCTACTCTGTTCAGTAATTTGTTTTGACTGAATTATTATAACGATGGCTTATTCCGCATTTATTTAGCTCGAGCTGCTCAAAGTCGACCAATCATATGGATAAACAGTCAGATAACAGCGGCACAGAAGCTGGAAACACACAAATTGGCAGCCCTCACAAGCAAAGTGAAAGTTTGGAAGACAACCTGAAGATTTTGAGATGGAAGTCGTTGCTGTTGAGTCTAACTTCTGTCGATTTTTGTTACAGTTTCGTCAAGCTATCTCAGGAACATGAAGTGTTAAAATCATAACCAATCTCACCGGTATAGTATTGAATATGACACTTTAACAAGGCACCGATGGCTTCAATAGGCTGAATCCACAAGCCTTACTGTGTGCTCCTAGGCATCGAACATGAACGTGAACCCTCGCCAGATTACTCAGTCCTGCGGCTATACTTCGTTATAAACGCCTCTTATCAACAGTACTCAAATTCCAACCATTCATGATAGTTGCCTGTGCCCTCAAGTTGCCCTCGAGTGAACTAGCTGGCAGAAGTGTCAGCGTTGGACTTTAAGCTTCACGTGCACAGTCAACGCTGTGGCCTTGACTTTTCTACCACACATTCCCTGCTGCATCTTCTATGCTCCATTGTCATATAAAAGTCCACGGGCACCTTTTCATCTTTTCATCTCAGTTTGGAAGATAATAGTCGCGTACTCAAGGGCTCTGTGGCGAATACTGTACCATTTCGTTCAATTCGACTTGAGGTGTGACCTGTGACCACCTCGTCGAAATTTTGAATTGGACACATTGAGGGGGGACGTGTGACCGGCAAGAATTTTGACACACAGGCATCAAACCGAGAGAAAATTAGTCAAACCAAGAGGACTGACTGAGAGTCCGAACTTGGGGAATGAATGATGTCCTTAGTGTTATAATTGATGGCGGCGTGAGTCGTTGCGCCAATGTGCTCCGTTCGCACCACTTTGGCACCACTACTAGTTGCTACCTATTGTTAGATTATAGATAAAGTCTTAAAATTCCACAATCATTTGATAACCCAGCCACCTAACAGTCACCTACCAAGTTGTACAAATGTGCACTAGAATGTTGATTCTTTGTTGATTCTACCACTTGTTCTACCACCTGAACATATCACAATTGATTCTCCTTCTAAGCTACTAAAGGTCCTTCATATCCTGGCACTGCTCCACTCTCTCCCACTCTGAATTTTGGAAGTGCCAAACACACTATTTATTGCAACAGTACCTATGTATGTTAGCTCAAGAAAATTTAAGGAAAAAAAAGCCATTTTTAGCACCAAACTTGAATCAAAAAATGGATTCGACACAACCCAAAGTGACCTGTGACCAGCAATTTTTTTTCGACTTTTTTGACCCCTGTGACATGTGACTGTCGAATTGAACGAAATGGTTCAGTATGTGACACTACATATCAGCGCGGATGCAGGATATGTATTATTTCTGCCAGACTCTTTTTGCTATAGACTATGTTCATGGTGCGTGCAAATTTGTGGCTTTTGTACTCTAAGAATAAGATGAACCGTTAATAGCCGTGTTCATTTCAAGATCTGGGTGGTAAGCCAGTCCCGAGTACCGATCCTTTGTCCTATTCGAAATGTAGTGCAGTCAAAGCTGATTCTGTTGCCATGAGTTAAAGTGCTGTCTCAATGGAAGAACAAGTAGTGTGATCTCATTTTGAAATTGACCCCGTTAATTATTCAAAGGCCCATTGAGTCGATTTATCCTATTACTTGGAATTCTGTGTTCACTCGCAGTACTAAACAGACCTGAGCAATGGCACAAGTTGTAGGCACAGCTGAAGATCTGGTGAGTTCAATTTTGTTTACTGGTGGAAGTACTGATAATATCACTAGGTAGTATCATCTGTATGTGAAAATTCTTCAATAAGAAATATATTAGCTGTTTCTGTGTGATACAGACGGTGAGGAGCACATTTTATGATTACAGGTCTCCTGTAAGTTGCTTTCTGTGTCATCTGCTGGGAAGCAAGTGACACTAAAATTAACTCACTTCTCAGCTTGTAGCTCTGTCCCATGGCCAAGGTAATGGTTCAAGGGAGACAATGCAATCAAAAGTGCGTCCAATGGGTTGAACGGATAGCTCTGGCCAATCGGGTACCTTAACATCTGTTATAGTCAAAATCTCAATGGGTTCCATTCTTGAGCGCTGTGTTCGGACCTGAACGTAGACTTCTTGGTAGCTTGATATTGATAGAGCTGTCAATCTTTAGCTTGAGCTACACCATGGATTCTATTGCCATAAAGGGTGAAGATAGATCAACTGGTAAAGAGAGGAGGTCACATCTAAGCTGGTATTGAAGACTTTACAGATCTAATCTGGATTCACCGTGGAATCATCCTTAAAATTTCAATCATTGTAGTGGAACAAGGGTTAAACGAAGATCCGCGCGCATTCAGGCAAGTGAAAAGACGCTGGTACTAGTGATTAGTTGATACTTACCCCTCGTCTCGAAGCTGAGGTGTGCTACGATATTTGCAAAGTCGGTCGCAAGATGGAGCTAGGCCCTAATATCTTCTTTGCCAGGAAGTGGAGTACACAGTGTGGTATGGCATGCACAGAGCATGTCAATCCTCTGTTATGGAACGACGGCAAGAGGTCAAACAAAGATCGACGCGCAGACATGCAAGTGAAGAGACACCAGTACTATTGAATGATTGATCCTTACCCTCTCGAGAGTCCCTAGGACGACACAAGCTGAGGTGTAAGTACTCTGCCGCTCTGTGCGCACAATATTTGCAAAGTCAGTTTCAAGATGGAGTTAGGACCTAATATCTTCTGTGCCTGATCGAATAAGCCTCTTCCGAGGCTAAAGGAAATGAAGTATACAGTGAGGTATGGTGTGCAAAGACCTTCATTGACAATGCCTGGGATAGGTCTTTCCATTGATCACGGTTGAGTCATGAGTTCGTCGCCGTGTATGCGGTTCGCAAAATGTCATTGACTCGTTGTTCAGTGTGCAGGGCTAACCGGTCAAGCTAGAGAATTTGAAAGAATAAAATTAGGAAGATAAGGTTTGAACTGTTGGGATCCGGGCTGGAGTCCCGCTATCTCGTATGCCCCGGGATAACTATAGGGGTAATATTTCTACCTTTCGCTTTCTTTATTCCTTCAATGCCGTTATCTTTCTTCCATTATTTTCTTCGCTATATTCCTCTGCCGGGCTGCAGTATTTAACTTAGAGTATTTACGATGTAGCACCCCAGTTGATTCACTTGTAGTGTCCTGGGGTGCGTACTTATCTTTTATTTAACTTTACAGCTTACTAACTATCGTACCTTCAGATATCGTATTAATTAGTTCTACAGGTACGGTTACTTATCAAATACGAGTTGATTCACTTGTAGTGTCCTGGGATATCGTATTAATTAGTTCTACAGGTTATGGGCCCCGCCTCCTGCTAAATTAATAACGAAAATCACTGATAACACCAAACCGAAAACAAAAGACTTACCCGATATACAAAATGGCTAGTAACGGCGCGATCCCACCGCCTATCCCCGAAGTCCCCGAAGACCAAAAGTTCGATGGAGGTGTACGCCTGGCGTGGGCACCTATCGAAAGAAAGATAAAGACCGCCCTTAGGAGCCAAGGTATTATTGGTTATACGGATGGGTTGATCTTGAAGCCAGCCTTGACCCCTGGAGCTCCAGAACCCGCTCCTACTCCGGTATACTCTACAATCCCATCGATAGGGGAGTGGATGTTTAGGAATGACCGAGCGAAGGGGATGATTGAAGCTTACGTGTCAGATTTACCCTCGATGGTACCAGACGTGGACAACAAAACAGCCACCAAAGTCATGGCCTATCTGACAAATGAATTCGGCAAAACAGACGACATCCACAAGACTCATGCTATGCGCCGACTTCGAAACCACATCTTCCGCGACAATGAAACCCTCGATGGGTTCTTCAAAACGTTCCGTGAACTCCGAAAGGAAGCGATGGACGCTGGGAACAATGTATCAGACACCATATTCCGTGAAATAATCCTGGCTGCATTCCCTACTGTTGCCTTCGACACCATCATGCAGAACATCATGGCCAACCCTACTACTTTCACCTCCCCTTCTGCTATCATTCAGCATATCACATACCAACACTCGAGGAGCAGCAACCGCCCAGATGTAGCTGTCTCAGGCGGGAACCTCCCTCAAGCGAATCTGATTGCAGCACTCCAGAATCGTATCGAGCACCTCGAGAAGCAGGGGTCGTCTCCGAGGCATCCTGAGAAGAAATGCTCAAACTGTATGAAGATGGGTCATCTGGCTGAGGAGTGTTTCAGGAAGGGAGGTGGGAAAGAGGGGCAATACCCAGCTTGGTGGCGAGGAAAGAAAGAACAGGGACAGGCCAATGCAACGTCATCGGCAAACGTGACAGCTGCCATAGGAGAACCTACGCAACACTATGCTGCACTCTCAGTTACGGAGAATAAGCCAGTTGGGGAGACATTTGCCGATTCAGGTGCCACAGACCATTTCTTCAGGGATAGATCAGATTTTGTGATCTACATGCCATGTTACCGTGTCAGTCGGTCTTCGGAGAGCTCAACTACGCTAGAAGTCATTGGCTACGGGCGCGCCAAGAAGACCTTCGTACGAGATGATGGATCTACCATGGTGGTTACGTTTGAAAATGCTCTTCATGCACCGAAAGTCTCATCAGACTTGATCTCTATTTCAAAATTGGACGCCAAGGGATTAACCGTGATATTTGGAAAAGGGGAGGCAAAGTTTTTCTTGCCTGAGGGAGTACACTTCCTGATAGGATACGGTTCCGGAGGTCTATACCAGCTACGAGAGAAGGATGCTGTGAGTACTGCATTGGGGGTACGATCACTCAATAAGCCAGTAGATTGGGAAGGGTGGCATCGCCGGTTTGGACACGCCGGGATGACTAGAATCAAGATGGCTTTGGACAAAGGCTTAGTGGATGGTCTGAAAGTGGCTGGGGAACTGAGACAAACCTCGGATTGTGGTCCATGTCACATTGGACAGGCGAAAAGACGACCTTTCAATGGGAAAACAGTGGTGGAATTGAGATTGCTGGAGAGAATCCATATTGACTTGACAGGCCCGATGAGGACTTGTTCTCTGGGAGGGTTCTACTATTCAATGCCCATTATCGACGGTCATTCAGCAATGATGAAGGACTATTACCTGCCAAATAAGGAGGCGACATCCACACTAGCTGCGGTGACCAAGTATAAGGCACTGGCGGAGAACGAGACGGGTGAAAGATTACTGGCCATACGTGTCGATGGGGGAAAGGAGTTCACTGGGGAATTGTGGCAGAAATGGGCGGAGAAGAACGGTATTAGGCCTAAAATTGGCCTAAGGCATGTAACCGTACATTTTGACACTTTGTACGTGTTATACAATGCAATAAGAGAGTTATACGGAGCCCGAGCGTGATAGCTGTTGCCAAGGCAAAGAACTTAACAATAATACTCAGCGAGCCGTGAAGGTACGCCCACAAGCGTAGCCTAGAGCCAAGCTAGCGAGGATACCTGGGCTGCCTGGAGATGTAACGCTAGATTGTCAATCTAGTTATATCCAAAGAGTGTAGACTCTCTAAACTACAGGACATCTCGAAGCGGGATAAGTACTAAGCCAACGCGTTACTCGAGGGAAGGAATTATGAGGGAAGGCATCCCTCGCACTAAGACCCCCAACGAGCTATGTTAAGATGTGGACTTTACAGTCCGTATCAATGGACCAGAACGATCCCGAGGAAACCGTAGAGATCTATTCGCGGTACCGGTTGCGACCGTGAGGACGGTAGAAACATGCTTAGCGGTCCTACGGAAAGCTACGCGCCGGGATAGCCTTGGCAAATTGAAACATTTGATCTTAGAAATTATACACAGAAGGTCTTATCCGTTAAAGCCGACTATCGGGAATCACTTGTACATACTCAGCGCAGTTGCTCGAGATTATCATAAGTGGTGTCGTTGGAAAGCTAGATAACAGGCCTTCTCGAGGGAATGTTAATCACACTCAGGATGGACAGAACTATCTGAGGAATAGAATGAAACTCACCCAAGGGAAACCGGGCGGTGAGTGATCATGAAGTGTAAAGGTACTCCTGACCCCGGAGAATTGTGGAGTAATCGGAGAAACCTCGCTCGGATCAAAACACTCTAAAACTATGTTAATCCTCACTAAATCATATTTTACCTCTGATATATACCCAAGAATGGACTATTTCTTTATCGTGTGTACCATATATAGGCTGGAGTTTCCTTTCCGAGCCAGACTCCTCTGTTCCACTCTCTTTCCGTCTCTCTCCGTATCTGTTTCATCTATTTTTCATATTAAACTCTCTCTACTCAGTATATAAGCCAGATATATTTATTCAATAAGACAAGTTTCTTGCCCTCGACTTGACTGCTAAGACCAGTGCTCCGTAGAACGTCCCCACGGGATCAGTAGCGTGACGCCTCCTGACTTGGTTATCTTAAGAAAGTAATAAACTTCACGCGCTTTGCAAAGCCCATTTATATCTTGATCGAATTTAAGTGTGTAGAGTTCTCTCGAACTCCAGATCGACTCAAATCTAGTTGCTTCCTTAGAGGAGACAGCTTCTAGTAAGGGATTATTCGGCTCCAGAGTGAGGGTTCCTTAGTTGACTTCTTCACGAAGTTAGACGAGCCACTAAGATTGTGGTACGAGTTCCTAGTGATTAAGTTCACTCACAATATTGTAGCTTGGCCCAGAGTTTGGTCGAGGACTTTACGGCGTCACAGCAGCTAGTGCCAGAGTTTGCCTAGGGTTGTTGACAAACCTCGAGATTACTATTCTAGCTAGAGCCAGAGTTTGCCTAGGAGAATCTTAGTTTCGTTGTATTGGTTTTGGTTTTGGTTAATTGATTCGGACATACACACCTGGTTCCCTTGTACACTTGTACACCCCAACTAGGCTTCTCTCGACTTAGTTCTAAGAGTTGTCTAAGCTTAGTTACCCACGTTAGCGCTACAGTCTTGAACCTGGAGCAGTCGCGCGCATACATCCGATATTACAAGACTTTCCCTTGGGGAATCTCTGACAACCCGCCCTCGCTCCCTTACATATCGATAGTCTGGTTAGGTGCGGTAGTGTTTTTGTTAGGTTGTTTTCTAGCACCTTTCACATACCTACACGTAAATACCCAAATAACGGGATTAAGCTCGAGGTAACTCCTGCATATTTGTCGGCAGCTAACGGGGTAGCTGAGCGCAAGCACAGCGTAACATTTGACCATGTCCGCACTATTCTCGTCGAATCCAGCCTCCCTCCATACCTCTGGACTTATGCATGCGCCTACATCGTATACACAGAAAATCTGTTACTGGCAGCTAGGACTGGGTTCAAGATTCCGGCTCAGCTTTGGTACAAACAGCGAATGGACGTTGCTCACCCACGACCCTGGGGAGTTATGGCTTGGACGACGATTGTGAATGGAGAACCGGGAAAGTTGGATCCAAGAGCAGTTGCTGGGCGAATGGTCGGATATGGCGAGAGGGGAGTCTACCTGTTGTACTTGTCCACAGGGAGAGTTATTGCAAGCAGAGATGTTTCCTTCGACGAGCGTGTTCCAAATATCTTGCCACCAGCTGGAGGGGAGAGAGATGACGGGTTGGGAGACGGCGGCGAACTCAACAACGAACTCAACAACGCCGCAGCCCTGACACCAGCTGATGTCGAAGAAGAAGTGATCGAACCTATTGGCGCCGAGACTCCGATTATTCCCGCCAAGACTTCTCAGGAACAACCGGCCCCTATACTCCGCCGCTCTCTTCGTAATAGAAACCCTTCAGCAATTGCTGTGGCCAGCAGAGAATTCGAGGACCGAGAGCGTGACAGCAGTGACACAGGACAAGACTGGGCCATGGCCTCCAAACGCCCTCGTGCAAACTTCGCAAGCCTAGCTGAAAATCTCCCAACCAAATTAGACTCGACATTCAACGCGGCTTTCTCTGCGGTTGGACTTCCGCCAGTACCAAAGAACTATGCAAAGGCAATGGAGGACCCGAAACGTTGGATGCCGGCGATCCAGAAGGAAATCCAGCGGATGAAAGAGTTTGACGTCTTTGGTGAATTACGGAGATGATGACCGGTACATATACCGACGACACACTGGGGGGCTCTTCATCGAAGGAGGAGATGGCCAGGGCTAAAGGAGAGATTGGAGAGAAGTACCAAATAAAAGAGACCGATACCGTGCAATTCGCCTTGGGAATGAGGCTCATACACGACCAAGAAGCCGGGACAGCAACATTGTCGATGCCGGCATACTGGGACCAACTACTTGCAAAATACGGAATGCAAGATCTCAAACCAAAACCCACTCTTTACCCTCCCAGCCTCGCGCTATCAAAGGAACAATCCCCAAAGACCGAAGAAGACCGTCATTTCATGCTTGGGAGGTGTTCAATTCGGGCAGGGAGCATGTCGCCCTGACATGGCTTTCGAGACGAATGATCTGTCTAGGTTCACTCACGACCCAGGGGTACCTCACTGGCATGCGCTGGTTCACTTGTTGAGGTACATTGTAGGGACAAAACATCTTGGTATCACCTTTCGACGGTTGAAGGACGGCCTCAAGCCCCGCACCTATGGAGATGCAAATCATGCTGCATGCGTTGATACACGCCGCTCAGTATCAGGAGTTATGACCATGCTCGCTGGCGGGCCGGTGTTTTGGATGTCGAAAAGGCAAGATGTAGTATCGATCTTGACAACAGAGTCCGAATATATTGCCTACGGAAAGGGGGCACAACAGGCGAAGTGGATACACAGTTTTATGTCCGAGATCGGTTATCCACCTACACTTCCATCCGACCTCTACGCTGACAACAAGAGCGCAATCCTCGCTTCCACCAACGTGTAAAACATATCGATATTTGCTACCACTTCCTTCGCGATCTCGTAGAAAAGGGGGAAGTCAAAATCCATTACATCCCTTCTGAAGAGAATTTAGCCGACATTCTAACGAAGCCCTTGGGAACGACTCTTCATCGGAAGATAATAGCGATGATGGGCATGGAGAACGACGATGAGCAGGACTAGGGGAGTGTTGGGATCCGGGCTGGAGTCCCGCTATCTCGTATGCCCCGGGATAACTATAGGGGTAATATTTCTACCTTTCGCTTTCTTTATTCCTTCAATGCCGTTATCTTTCTTCCATTATTTTCTTCGCTATATTCCTCTGCCGGGCTGCAGTATTTAACTTAGAGTATTTACGACGTAGCACCCCAGTTGATTCACTTGTAGTGTCCTGGGGTGCGTACTTATCTTTTATTTAACTTTACAGCTTACTAACTATCGTACCTTCAGATATCGTATTAATTAGTTCTACAGGTACGGTTACTTATCGAATACAAGTTGATTCACTTGTAGTGTCCTGGGATATCGTATTAATTAGTTCTACATGAACTAATAAAAGCGTTAACAAGAGAGAATTGGGAGACAAAAGCAACATTTGTATATGTAATTGAAAAGATGACTTGTCTCACAACAACCTGAGCCGGAATTTGGAGAGCAATGGTGTGATTGGGTAAGATAGCTTGACTATGTATGCATTGATAAGAAACGTTGGGTAGAAGAGCGGTAATGTTAGCAGGAAGCCCGTATCTGGGAGGAATGGCATCAAGTAGGTAGAACTACACCAGTTCCTTTAAACAAGCCATTCAACAACGCAGCAGCAATTAGAATTTTCACAAACTTGCTATAAAGCCCTCCTAGCGCCCTCCAGACACCATCCCAATGATAATGACGGACAGCAGTAACGACATCGTCAGATACGGGCAAACATTTGGTACTAGTCGCTCGATGTCATCCACTCCAGGTCCTAACCCACTGTACCTCCATCGTATTCCGCTGGTTACCCAAGAAGCGAGAACGCGTGACACAGCTTGGGTATTATAATTGAGGCCTTCAGCTTCAGAGGGGAGCAGGATGACCAATCTCTCCATTTTCCTACGAGCCTGTACGGTTCAGCGCGACGGCTAGTGATGGTAGATATGGATTGAGCCTGGACTTGTGAGAGGGAGCACTAGTGAGGGATGGAGCCTGGTGGAGGAGGGACACGAATGCGCTGAGTAACGTGTGAGGAAATGGGACAGAGGGTGACAAACAGAGGATCGGGATAGAGCGGGTGTACGAATGGAGACAGAGGTCGGTGTAGGCCAGTTGTCAAAAGATCCAGAAACCCATTCTGGAGTCTGGAGATCTGCGGGAGAGCTGGAAGTCATGGAGGCGACACTTTGTCGAGGAAAAGGATGTTTGTGCTCGTAGGGTGATGAGGGTGATACGGGAATCAATGAAAGTGACGTGGAATAAGTTGAATGCCGATAATGGATGTCGAAGGGGCTAGAGTCGCGATAAAATTTTATCTATTGTAATAATATCACGTACTTTCAGTCCTCCAGCCGGTTCCCAATTGCGTTCTAAATCACCTCCTTTCTTGCCTGCACACCAGCCTGAACGTTTGAACGTTGAACGTAACATTGGCAACGGCAGTTATAAAACCATTTCTCCTCGACTGAATCGACGGAGCAAAGAAAACGTCTAGATAAGCGCCCATCGCATCTTGGTCCAAAGCCTTGATCACGTTCTCTGCTTCTTCGTCTACCAACGGCAAGTCAAACGGCCAGCCTGTTGCCTCTATGTCCGCAGGCCGCTCTCGCATCGCTCTCAAGCACCAGCGGAAGTTGTTATTGGAAGATAATTGGATCTAGGTATGAGGATCCTTGACGCAGGGAGTGTCAATGACGTCAACTTGCATCTTGCACAGTGTCAGCAGCCTCTCTGCTCGTCTATCCAGCGGTCAAGTCGACACAACGATGATGATATGCGGGACTTTGTGACCGCCGCATCCAAACTGCGCCTGCACTTTCAGTCAGCTTACGGGATTGAGGAGAAAACGCGATGGGAGGTACCGTAAAGGTAATAGTCGTGTCTTTGAGGCTGGCATCTTCAACTGAAATTTTACAGAGATGGCTGAACACACTATCCCAGTAATTTCCATCACGGACATCATCATAAACGGTCTCAAGCCCCGCCTCTACTACAAAGATCGCATCACAAGCTTCGCAGCGTACATCTACAATCCAAACCTACCGTCCTGCTCAATACTACCACACTTTCAAGCTAAATCCCGGATGTAGCACTTGGCTGGACACATACACAAAAATCCTTTGTGACTCGGCGCGTACTACACCACAGGACATGGTGAAAGGTCTTATGGGCGACGATGAGCAAGAAGTTAGCATAGTCGAGAATAAGCGTGTTCTGGAGGATCTCGACTGGGAGATAACAATAGGAGAACCCTAGAGAGTTTGAGAGGAAATTCGTCAGTCGTGGATGAGAAAGGCGTGGTCAGCTATCTCAGTGTCAAGTGGGGGCTTCCGTGAGTCACTTCTTCGCTATCGGTTTGATGAATTCACTTTAGTATAATATGGTTCCTCTTGATTAACCCACTCTCCTTCTAGTCCCACCTTTATCCTCCGAAATCCTCTCCCTAAACCTTCGCAGAAAAGCCACCTGAACCAGCTTCTCCGATATATCCTCCTCTGCCTGAAGAGATCTTCCACTCCATGCCGACGGCGACTATATTGTGGTTTTACATCTGGACTAGGTATACATGAGGCCTTGAGGCCTTGGAATCTGGCCCTGTACATGGACACAACCATCGACACTAGGATGGCATCGGCTTCGTCAGGGAGAAAGAGGAAAGCATATACATACACGATGGCTCTGAAACCCATTGTCATTATCATATCGCACGATCCTTCCCAAGCCGGTTAATCTTTTTACTACAATCGCTTTCACTTTGGTATAATGAATTTTGAACTCAGTGTCTGCTCGGCCTTCCCCCTCCTCGATAGTCTCGTTCAAGAATTCCCTTGAGATGATTGATAAAATTATCTGGCACCTCCCAGTCGTTACCTCGTATCGAGGTGTTGATTGAAGACACCTATGCTTCCGCTGATTCACCTCCGATAAAGACAACCAGTATGGACCAGTATACCTCTAGTTTTTTCTTTCTCAACCGATACTCACGTCCCACTTAGCATCCGACCCTCCCGATGTCTCACCCACCTTTTATCACGTGCAAGTCAAGGCGAATTACCAGAACGATGCGTAAATCAATACGGGTTGCGCCCTTGCTCGTGATACAGACACCGTAATCATGATCTAGGATACAAAAGTAGCTTCCCCAGAATGTAAGTCGCTCTTCTCAATGATAATTTCGTCAATATCTGGCCTCAGCAACCGATGGAAATCCCGCTAGCCTACCTGGCAAAGGATAGAAAATAGAGACCCCTATTCTCGCTCCCCCCTCATGCCTCAATATACGTCAGCTGGAATAGGACGTGCGCCAAGGAGATCTAGTCATACGGAAGGGTGAGAGGTTCTCCAGCGGAGGAGAAGTGGGTATGTGGCTTGATCTTCGTAGGTAAAAAGAATGTCAGTGTGTTCAATAAGCGTGCAGTTGCCCTGTTGAGCATGGGGAATGAAATACGGGATTTCACGGGCCAACAGGAGCAGGAGGAGATTGGAAGTTATGGGATATTCCTTTTCACGACTTTGCGATGGGATACGAGGTCATAGACCTTGAGATTGCTCCAGTAGATACTTTGAATATTTTTGTTTTTCTCTAATAATTTCCATTATTGAAGAATAAGTATGCATATGAACATACGGTCTTATTCTGGCAAATTCTACCTGGTTTCTACATGGCCCCATACTACGTACTCAGTGGAGTGGATGGCTACAAAAGGACAAGTCCTCATGAAAGGTTTGACCCATCTCACCCAGTTATCCAATGCTGTATCTCCGATGGTCCATCTTATCTACCCCTGCCGCTGTGGCTCTAGTGCTTGTTTCCTTCGCTTCAACACCTACCGCTGTCTCAGTTGCACCCCAAGCATCATCTACCTCAATCCCGCACCCACACATGCAACCGATCCCGATCCCGATCCAGACATTGGTCTCGGGGCTCCCGCGGAATCTGCGGCAGCACACTAGCAGGCCTGGAATCCGATAACAAGATTTCCATTGGATCTATAGGCGCCGTAGGCCGGACGAGAGTGGACTGGGAAATGGGGGAACGGACAGTCGGGGAGTATGATGATATTGGGCTGGATCCAGTAGTGGCAGAGTTGGAATTGGAATTGGAATTGGGATTGAAAAGAATAGATAGAGTAAAGTAACCAGTTACCAGAGGAGATATTTATTTCTCGGTCGCTAAAGACGGTACCCCAAGCTTGAACATTGTCATCACCGGCAACGACGACAATGGGTATGCAAAGTATCCATGGACAAGGCCAACAAATGCCAAAAAAACCTTTGTTTCCAAGCCGGTGTTCCTTCTACAAACTTTCCAGTCCTATTACAAGTCCTGAATGTAATGAAGGCTCGTCCTTATGGCGGGTTTTGCGTGAGAATTTTTCCCAATTAGGCCTGATTTCGTCCAAATCCGGTTGACCCAATTAGGGTTTCGTTTCGATATACTTGGAATGTCAAAGCGTATCCCATGTGACTTGACTGTCTGATTGCTCATCTACTCCGCATTCTTGCTTTTGTCCTCTGCACCTACTCATTGACAGTGCCAGCGCTCATTCCTCGTTCTCTGCATGCACTCCCGTTGCATCTCAAAAGATACCTTTCTGCGCGTTCTGACGTCTTCATACTTAAATTGCTTTGCAGATGTAATTTTTTCTTTTCTATCTTCCTCCCCTGGGCCGGTAAGTTGGATGGGATCTCCTTCTCATTTGTCTCTTTTGATGTCCAGTACTGCTTTCACTGACGTCTTCTTGCCTTGATTCTCTGACACTAAACGCCGTTTCTGCTGCAGGCTACACACCTCTAATGTGCAAACCCTTTCTTACCACTCGGCGTTTCTCAATCGTTCCATTTACCTCCTCGGGTTTTTCTCTTTCGCTGATGGTGGCTACAGTCCCCACATTTATTTGTGCTCTGCTTCCTGCGGCGTATTTATTGGCGTTCATTCACAACCTTGACTCCTGCTATTTTCATCCTTGCTTCAATACCTCGCTCGCAGAATGCCATCTTTCAGTTCTTGTAAGTGATGTTTGATTATCATTCTCATTCCTCACACTGAAAATTTTTCCCTCAGTGCCCACAGATATTACTACAGAAATATTGCGCTTTTACGTCCATTCCTATCTTGTCCCTTCCTTCGACACCACTCGCATCCCCGCAAACGATAGTACTGCGCTTGAATCTCGCCGCCTATCTCAACGAAAGGAGCTCCTTAATATGTTGACCGTTTGTAAAACGTTCGCAGCAGTGCTGCCCCCCCTTATATTCCAGCGCGTCAATCTTTTCTCAACCAGAGCCGTTGTCAAGTTTTACACCGCTCTTTGTGCCTGCTGTTTCATTACGGGTCATTTTGCGCGCTCTTTGACCTACATCGAGTTCTCTTTCTCGCTTGGCTCGCCTTCCCTCCCTGTCTCAATTGGCATTGCCAGTTGCATCGGTGATATTATTCAGCGTGCACCTAACGTTCGATGCGTTGCGTTCTCGTTCAATCCTACTTGTCCACTCTTTGTGTCCCGACTGCTAACTTTTGTCCGAAACCACCTCGCTTCTCACGTTTCTGCCATTATCTTGCGCCTGGAGATCGCCAATCTTCCTCTCTCACTTCCCGACCTATACAGCCGTGTTATTTGGGGTGACCGTACCTGGCCTGTCTTCTTCGCCTCGATTCCTCATGTAACAGACGTTACATTCATTACAATGCAGTACATTGTGTGGCCCCCTTTTCCGTGCATTGAAACTGCGATGATGAAATCTTGGCTTGCAAATGCAAGTCCTGTTCTTCAGTGTCTCCACCTTCACTACGGTCACCATGCTCTGCGCCACCTCACCCTCGGTACCTACCTCGCTCAGGTTCAGACTGGTGCCGTCACCCCACCCGATACACTGCCGCGCATTTCTTGTGGATTTACTTGCACAGAGTGGAGGCGATGCAATACTCGTTTTCGCAGGGATCAGGGTGTATTTCCCGCAGCTACTTCTGCTCCAGAATATGCGCGCTTGTTCATTTTTGGAAAATCACTGTCTTTTTCTTAGCTTGTTTAAAGTACATCTCGTTCTTGTAACTATTCGGTTGTTTTTTAGTCGCTGACTTTTATGCATGTTGGTAAGTACTATGTCTTCTGACCAGTATTTTCGTCATGTGTATCAACTTTTCTGTCTTTTTCTTAGCTTGTTTAAAGTACATTTTTGCAATCTAACTGCTCGTTCTTGTAACTATTTGGTCGTTTTTCAGTCGCCGACGTTTATGCATGTTGGTAAGTATTAAGTCTTCTGACCAGTGTTTTTGTCGTGTGTATCAAC
>JADNRY010000436.1:0-48986 GCA_015501585.1 Rhodocollybia butyracea | reverse complement strand
AGTCATGGTGTAACATGCAGTACTGGTGTTCAATCATTCTAGTGGAACCGAAGTTGATTAACAGTATGTTCATGTGTGCAACATTATGCCAAATAATGTAGAGAAATGAGTAATGAACGTAAAATGTATATGATAAGTAGAAATCTTAATGATAGTAGTAGTAGTTAGTAATGAACGTAAAATGTATATGATAAGTAGAAATCTTAATGATAGTAGTAGTAGTTGGTTAATAATAATAGAAAAAGATGTGTATATGCTTATAGTTTGGGTATGGGTCATAACACCAGAGCCTGTCTATAGCCTATTTGTAGCTTTGGTGTTCCTCCTTGTAATCTATCTGTAGTCTATCTGCAGCCTATTTGTAGCCTTAGAGTAGCCTATCTGTAGACCTTCCATAGACTATTTGTACCCTTGGTGTTGCCTCCTTGTAATCTATCTGTAGCCTATCTATAGTCTATTTGTAGCCTTGGTGTAACCTATTTATTGCTTATTTGTGGCCTTGGAGTAGCTTTCCTGTAGCCCATCCATGGCACACTTCAATGTACCCCTGGTCTTGCCTACTTGTAATCTATCTGTAGCCCATCTATAGCCTATTTGTAGCCTTGGTGATGCCTACTTGTAACCTATCTGTAGCCTATCTATAGTCTATTTATAGCCTTGGTGTCACCTATCTGTTGCATATTTGTTGCCTTTGAGTAGCCTATCTGTCACCCATCCATAGCTTATGTGTAGCCCTGGTGTTGCCTACTTGTAATCTATCTGTAGCCTATCTGTAGGCCTACCTGTGCCTTGATGTAACCTATCTGGTAGCCTCAGAGTAGACTATCTGTTATCCCTTCCATGGCCTAATGATCTGTACCCTGATGTTGCCTAGTTTGTACTCTATTTGTAGCCTATCTGTACCCTTCATGTAGCCTATCCATTACCCTACTCATAGCCTTAGTGTTGCCTATAGGCTGTAGCCTATTTGTAGCCTCAGCATTGCCTATCTGTGCCCTTTGTGTAGCCTATCCATAGACTATCTTACCCTCTTTGTAGTCTTGACTATATTTTACTTCAACATAATATTCTTTGTTTCACTTCAATCTTATAACCATCCTATTTCTATTTATCTTCTCAAACTTTTCACATTCATTTCCCGTTTTCTATACATGCTTGTTCTTATTATTTTGATATGCCTTTAAATATTCTCCATGATATATCCCTCTTGTTTCCATAAGTTCTTACTTTCTCCAATATTAGACCCCAGGTGAACAATCTTGACATCATTAGTTATTCAAACTTCTCATAACATCCACATTTGCTCTTTGTATGTTTTCTGTCTGTTCATTCAAATGTCATGAAATAATGATCAATACACCTGAAAGTGCAGTTGTCATAATCCATCAAAATCATCTTGATGCCTTTGTGCTGCCCTATACCATAGCTTAACATAACTCTTTCACTATTTCTAGTGTTTGAGCTGCATGTTTTTTCAATAATGGTGCATCTTCATTCCAAACAGATAAGAAACTTATAGGCACCAAATAGGTACAATAGTTCATACATTTATTCACTGTATGTCAGTAATCATGACATTCATATTATGCTAATGACATACCTCATACTTTCTATATATCTTTACTAAAACCTGCAACATCTACAATGGATAAACAGGGACATTCACTTTTCATATACTCATTATAGTTTTATTATTCATAGCATAACTTACATAAACCAGCATTCCGTAGTATCAGCATTGCATTACTGAAGATTCATAAAATTATGTGAAACATTATTTATCTTTAGTGTAATTCCAGCATATATTCTCCATGTTCTGCAATTAATAATGAAGATGTGTTTGCATGATTATGGCTCATTATAGGTAAAAAACTGGAGTATAGCTTGAGCAAAATTATAGCATATATATACATTACTTTTTTGCATGTTGGCTTATATATATTACAAGCAATGAATGACATATAGGAGCTAGATATCTACATTTGCTAAACATATATATCTCACAATTATGGCACATTATATGTAAAAAATCAAAAAATCTACTTCTCATAAGTTCAGCAAAATTTATAGCAGACATTTTACATAACTTTTCCATACATCTTACAATTAATAGAAAACATATATGCACTATTTTATATATGTTTTGCTCAGCATACATATTTCATAATTCTTGCTCCTTATAAAGAAGAAACCAAAAAGCGGCTTCTCATAAGTTCCAGCAAAATTATAGCAGATGTTTTGAATAATGTTTCTGTATGTCTTTTGTATGTAGCACCAGGAATGAGGGATATATAAGCATTATATATTGACTGGAAGCACTATGTTTCCACCATATGTTCAGGATGACTTTTTCCCCTTATACATATTTTAATTGTAAATCTATATGTCTCAGCTTTAACATGATTTTACAATGTTTTCAATGAAAGCATTAGAAAATATGTGAATCCCACTTGGTGAGATTTTCACATTTGTTCAACATATATCATGGCAAATCACGTGAACCTGCATCCAGTGTTATCCATCCAACCTCCATCGGTCCTCGTTATCACTCCTGAGTCGTTTGCAAAAAAAACTTGAACGAAAGAAACAACGCTTGTTTGAGTAAGCGCGCGCTTGCGGCCCGGGTCATGAATTACAATCATCCGACCTCCATCGAGCTCATCTCTTGCTCTTCAAGCTCCCAGTGTTTTGCCTTACGTGCCAACATAGAACAATCCTGTTGCTCAAATTGGTTCTGAAATCGACGAATCTGTCAAAAGTGTAACTTTTTGGGTAGATCTCCTTGCCACGGCGCACTTGTACAAATACTCAGGACCAGCCGCTGACTTGACTTCACCAAGGAAGTCACAGAAACCTTAAAACATTCAGCATAGACAGAACTTGATTTCTTTCACGTGAATAAGGGTCGATGAAATTTTCATAACTCCAAAGTTACTGAGCTCACAAATCAAAAGGTATCAGCAGCAACTATTGTGAGTAATGTAATCACTTAGTCGGAGCGCTTTCCCATCGGGCGCATACAGTTATGATCGAGTTCCCGATGGAAGGCTCTCAACTCCCAATGGTAAACGTAGAGTGCAGGTTGTAACAGGACGCCGATCGCTGTTCATTCAAGAATCAAGATAATCCGCTAATGGTTATCTGGGAGCCTTTAAAACACCTCCGGCCAGGATGTATATTAAGCAATCACGATACCCTCTTTTCACTTTCTCACCTACCGTTTAGTACGAGTCCAACAGTTGAAAGGGGGTTTCTCATCATCCCACACAAATATGGCCAAATTAGTGCAATGCAGCTACTACGTGAACATGGTAACTACAGTATCAGTCCTCCCAGAAAGTTGCCAGAACCGAAAACAACACATCAGCCATTATAATGGTCAAACCAGGTCAAACACAACACGATACTGTCCCAGGGAATTAGTCCAGATGAATAACTTAAGCAAACAGAGGGATAGGAAACGAAACAGAAGCAAAACGGAGGAACGACAGAACATCGTGGTATGGTTTGGACCGCCTTCATAGAGTGAAGGTCCCAAGTCTACAGAGCACAAGTAGGACTTGGGAAGGCAACGTAGAAGATGTCGACCCGATTTCTATAAGCAAACACCTGGTGGCAACGGGCCCAGGAGTTGACCAAAGTAATCCGGGTTTTCTTCAGACGTGCCCCGGTCGGTGGAAAAAAACCAATACCGGCGAGTACTGTTAATACAAGCACCTCCACCATTAATTCGATCTTCTTGATAGTTTTTTAACTACATAAAACAATATACTGGGTGAGCATGTGTCAAAATGACCAGGATACTTGCGTGCTTACGATCTCCATCTGTATGGCATCGGAGAGCTTTCCTTCGGCATCATGCAAGTCCTCTGCTTGTGAAGAGGCTTGAAGGTACCGAGACATAAAAGATCGTTCTCTCTGCTCGAGGCACTTGTCAAGGATGCCTGACATAGTCCTATGTATGTGAAATCAGGTTAGCGTCATCAGATTAAGAGGTATAAATACATACTGGGAAAGACTAGGACAAATATTGATGACAGCCTGCGCCCGAGTCATCAAATATTCGCGTGTCTTTCCATTCTGTTTCGCTTTCTGCAAAATATCAGACCGAGCCCCCTATGGAGTTGTAGAGTGATACGCACCTGTATGACATCGAGACCAGCTGCGACCATCTTTGGAATAACCGCAGCAGCGCTAACAACAGGGATGTGCTCGAGTATTAGGCCAGAGAATGAAGCGACTAATGATATAGTGCGAAGGAGTGGCCATTTTCGAGTACGAGAAGGATTGTTTGGGATAGGCTCGGTCCCAACGTCCTGCGTATCGGATGGTTGATCTGGCGTTATTGGTGATTCTGATGAGTATGCTGTGCGCGTGCTGCTGTCATCATGGTCTAGACCTGTTCCAGGCTCTTGAGCTGCTAACGACTCTACCGTTGGGGCCGCCGGAGGATTTACAGTGGACTCGGACCCCCTGGGACATCCTCGTCGGATGGAACAGTATTCCAAACAGCAGCATAAGCCAATCGAAGTGATCCTTGAATCTCCCTGTGTAAAGCCCTGGGCTGTGAGGCAAAGGGCTGAGAGGGGCTAGCTGATATAGCAAGATAAGAGCGGGTAAGGCTGAAAGCTTAGCTGATAGCAGCTAAAAGAGTCCTTAAATCCACAAAGTGCACACAACCAATTCTATTGAGAGTACACACGAAGTGCAGAAGGAAAGGAACTAAAGATTACATAATAAGCGCTATTGATAATAACAAAGCGGCGCCAATTCCGTAGCGTTACACCCTGGATCTTTGATTCAACGGCTCCATGGCAGATTTGCATCGCGATTTGCAGAATCGACTCAGTGGAAAGTGGTGCCTGTGCGTAGACAATTGCTGCAGTATACTGAGTATCATCAGTCCAAACCACAAATAAGAACATCGGTAACCTACGATGCCAATTCACCAATGCTACGGCATATTTCAGCATCGTAACCCTTGTCTGCTATATAGTGGCAATCCACGAAGTAGTAAATCATACAATCCAGGCACTCCAACACAGTCTCAGTTGCGTGTTTACATTTATAGATCGGTTGTGCAGATAATAATTACACTGTTATTGTCTCTACAAAGGCAATCACAAACCTCTTTCTTATTGCACAATGCGAGCGAGAGGTCGAATGCGGGTTTCAGAGTATTGAAAAGCTCGGTTTGGAATTCAGCTGTCAGGTTCAAGAAACATTGTAGAGGTCCGCCCCTGGTATATGAGCTAGGCGATACATAAACTTGAGAGTGGAACGGAGATGGTCCCGCCTCGCCTGTTGGGGATTTGGAGGCTTCTTGGGACGCATCCCGGAGGAGAGAAGAGCGTGTACCGTATACTATGTAGGTGTTGCAGGCGAAACAGTAGCACTCTGGAGATGGGGGGTGCAAAGAATAGGGCGGTATTTAATAGAAAGAAGAGGGCATGCTGGTTGCACGTGTAGACCAATGTTTACTTACACACACCTGCAGTGGAGCGCTTTGATAAAAATAAAGCTGTCAATAATTGATTGACGTATGGCTATTATACGTACAGTATCATCCTTCTGCTTGACATCACTCCAAAAGTGGCCAAATTTCAATCGAGCAGAAATGTCAACTGAAAAGTCACGTGTTTCTATACAAGGTATATCGACAGTCACCTGATATTTCCCACGAGTTTATATGGCTTATCGAAAATCACGTGCTTCTATCAGTGTCCTTTTCTGCTCGGTAGAAATTTGTCCACTTTCGGAGTGATTTGTGAGTCATATTTGTGTCATCAGGAAAAGCCGTTTTTGCCTAGGTGACCCCAGAGTGCTAAAGCAAACTAGGTGACCTATGAATCCTATGGCATCCTAGGAATTTGGCTCATCCCTTGCCAGTCAAGCTCTTGAGGATTCCCTAGGCACCCAGCCTAGGTTTGCCCAGGTTTGCCAGGTGCCCAGGTGCCCAGGAGCACCTGGCAAACCTGGGCAAACCTAGGCTTGCCTAGGGAATCCTCAAGAGCCTTGACTGGCAAGGAAGCCAAATTCTAGGATCATAGATTCATAGTCATAGCTTTAGCATCTGTCATAGCAAAAACGTCCTAGAACAAATATCGCTCAGCGGAAATCACTCCGAAAGTGGACAAATTTCTACCGAGCAGAAAAGGACACTGATAGAAGCACGTGATTTTCGATAAGCCATATAAGCTCGTGGGAAATATCAGGTGACTGTCGATATACCTTGTATAGAAACACGTGACTTTTCAGTTGACATTTCTGCTCAATTGAAATTTGGCCACTTTTGGAGTGAATGTGGACTGAAATTTTCTGATAAGATAAGATTATCCCTTTATAGTTTATCGTAAAATTTCAGTCGCCATTTCAAGCATGCTGAAAATCACTGATTATCGTTATTAGGCTAATCAGCTATCTTTCAGGACACATATTGGCCAAGTAGATATTTGTTACTTCCCGGTGTGGATCAAACGTGGCACGGAAAATTTCCAGCGCAATGATTATACAAACATAAAAATGCATAAGGTGGGTCGCACCTAAACTTGATAGGTTCTGATGAGGAATGATCTAAGCAGGTAAAAGACAACATGTAGCCTAATAAATTGGATCCCCAAACGCATCAATCATGAGGAAAATCAGGAGATAGCTAGAGGTATGGAAACGGGACAAGGGCGGGGGCCCCGGGTGTCAATGGAGAAGGCATCAATGATTGTGGAAATGTGTGAGTGTTGATATATTTGGAGGACGAGATTAATGTACAATCGACGTCTGTCCTACTGCTGGTCCAGCGGAATAGATATTGACACGGGATATGTATACAGGAGATGATGCATTGATGTGGGGAAAGGCGTATAGACATTTGGCAACTGACACTGAATATGATTGTGGTGGCGGACACTAATTTGCCTGTCCAGAGGCGACGGCGGGTGGAATGAGTCAGTTTGGTTGCTCTGAGCAGCAGCAGCGCTTCATAGCGCAACTTTCAGTAGATTGTTGGCCGGTGGTATTTGGGAGTACTGTGCGTGTTGTCTTTTATCGTGCCAGGATGCAAAATATACTCTTTGATTCTCGGAATTTGCTCGGAATACACAATGGATCGTCGGCCAGATTCCCATTAGAATTGCAGAGTTATGAGCGCAGGTACTTACCTTGAAATCCATCTGATTTTCTCCCTCCGTCGACATGTCGAAATGTGGCCAAGAAAAACAACATGACAAGAGAAAAACTCAAGCGCTGAGCCACGCAATTATGAAACTGCTCCCGCGTCCATCTGCATTTGGAATATGTACAAGCCCACTCTAAAACCACTCCTGTCTGTCGCTGGTATCCCACCACTGGCAATAGATGCTAAACTGAAGTGGGCCATACGGGGCCCCCATTCTCGAATCACTTTGGCTTCTTGGATGTACTACGGCCTACCCAATAACCTCATGAGCTTATGCCATCCGATGATTATCCACTGTCTATGTTCATTGAAGCGGATAGCTCTGTCAGGGTAAAACAGAAACGCAACTCCACCTCAAGGAGAGAAGGTTCCGGCGGAGGCAATTTGGAACTGGGATTCTCCTCGGAATAGTGAGATGGTAGACCATTTCTGGCCTCGGCGGAGGTGATTTGGAAGGTTGGGAAGGAAGAGGATAGCAATATTACTAGTATCCGGAGGCAATTTGCAGTTCCAAATTGCCTCCGCTGTAATCCAGAGATGGTGTTGCTTTGAGGTGGAGTTACGCTTCTGTTCTCCACTCACCTACCTCGTTGCCAGTCCAATGGTCCATTATAGGCTGCATGCTGAAGATTTTACATAAAATAGCACCCCCATTTTGGATTCTGGAATCCACTCTTTACTGCCCTTGTTATGAATCCGATTATAAGGTAATTGGGCTGGAAACCTCACACATAAAATCATAGGTTCTTCCCCCCACACCCACCCACCACGTTGGAACCCATCACACTTGGCATCGACTCGGACATGTCAATTTTCTTAGGCAAATCCATTTTTCCTCCTGCACGGCAGCATCGCCGGAGCTCGGAGCTTTTAAAAGATAGTGAAGACTACTTTCTCAAGTGTTGGCCATTCAAAACCAAAGCTGCTCGACAACATTTTTCTTGCAGTGTTCTCGTAGATTTTGCAGCAAAAAGTCAGTCCTAAGCCATTCCACTCAAACATCCCTCAAATGACACATGTACATGATAGCGATACCAGATACAGAGCACTGGGAAAAGCTGGTGTTTGCGGGGAGGGCGACAACTTGGGCCTTCTTGATGGATGATATGATTGAAGTTGATGTAAGTAAGCTGCAGGATTGTTACCATTAGGCCTTAATCACCTTAATCGATTAACAGGTTCTATACGAGAACATGTCAGGGCTTTTGCAAGTCATCTATGGCAACAAGGTTGATCTCTTGCAACACTCTCAAGTGCGCCACTAAATAAATAATACATCATACCAGAAACCCGACCCAAACCTCTATTGGGAAGTTGTTAGTGACGACATTTGGCGGGGCATTCAGCGAGGCTGCACTGCTGTAGAGTTCGATCAGATGACCTGTACCCTGAAAGAATGGTATATGTAAGCTAATGTATGCATGCATTTCCACGCACTTTCTAATGTATCACTAGTTCGCATGGCCAACCCATTCCCGACAGCTTTGATGGATGGCTTATACACAGGCGCCACGATTGTGGAGCAGTCTGTCATTTATCTAGCTCAAGTGAACTACTCTGACTGTACCTTCTCATCAGAACTGCGTATGGTCCTTTGTGCGTTTATGCGATGGAGTGCCGCGTTACCGATGAGGAACTTACTCACCCAACCGTGAGGGAAGCCGAAGATAGTGCAGCAGGTGGGAAAAATATCAAAAAATATCAAAATCAAATTTTACAATCTTTACTAACTAATGTAATTACGAGTCCTGAATGTAATGAAGGCTCGTCCTTATGGCGGGTTTCGGCGTGAGAATTTGTCCGAATTGAGCCTGATCTTGTCCAAATCAGGTTGACCTAATAAGGAGATTTAATTTCGATATATTTAGGATGTCAAAGCGTTGGCCATGTGACGTTAGTTGCTCATTCCATCCTCCCTTCTCTTTTCTCGTTTGTTTCACGCAACTAGGTTACTCAATCATCTTTCCAGCTAATAACAACAATAAGAATATGCGTGTTTCTGATAGATTTTCAGATCAACAACTCCGTTTACAGCGCGCTTATTTCTTAAGATCTTCTCTTCCATCCTTCATCGTTCAAGCTTCAAGTGCGGGATTGCTCCAACCCTCAGCCAACACGGGACCCAATCAAATCCGGAGACTAACCATGGACAGGCTGCAGTAATTTTCCAGCACACGGCATTATTGAAGCATCCAGATTGTATGTCACAACTGGATTTTACCCCTACGCCTGTCTTGGCCTTTCTCGGCACTTGAAAAAAGCAGGAGAACATCTCAACATCCTCTTACTAACTTCCCAAATTGTACCAGCTTATGTTGACTGGCATCATTTATGGACACGCCCAAACTCAGCCATCTCTTGACTTTCATTGCCTTCCTTTCCCTCTATTTTTCTTCTCTGCCCTTTCCTTCCAATCACTGGTCAGGACCTTGACTGCCATGTTCTTTTCCAATGTAGTACCTGCTTAGCAAGTCATGTCTCATCGTTTGGATCACATTCCTTACGACTGCATTGCCATGAGCAGGTCACAGGTTGATTTGGAGATTTGGGACACTCCGGGATGGTGTTGAAAGGGCAGGAGGATTAGCAGGTGGAATATGGATGGGCTTTCATGCCTCTGGAGGTTGCCAAGCAGCTAAGCCAGGCTCTCGATGATTTCACAATGGGATGTATCTGCCGTCAGAATTGACATTCTCAACTCGTCGGCTGGCCTTTCACAAAGGCCGTTGTATCATCCAGCTCTACTAGTGTCATTGTTACGTTCTTTCTACATGCATTTAGTGGGCACGTTAGGATGATGTCCGAGAAGGTCCAATAGCGCTGGCCAACAGTACCTCAAAATTGCAGTGTTACAGTCTCGTTCTGTCTGTACCTTTGGCAACCTCTTGGCTTTTGGGTTCGACTCAACATTTACATTCACATCTTGTCTGTGAGTAGATATTCCATCCTTTTTCTCTTGACAAATGTCTGACACGATCCAGTACCAACAGACACCATTCTAACATCTGCATCCATGCCTTCTCTCAATGCTTGTCAAGCATCCAATATCTATCCACCTTTGCAATGTCGCCTCCTCACATGTGCCATCTTTAAAATGAACAGATAGTATATCAACTGTTTCCTTCATGCGCGGCTTCTGATTTGATAATTTGATTGTTATCTTACTCAAATGACTTGTGGTATTTGTCAATATCCATGGAATACATGGTTTTCTCTGTTGGCCTGAAGGATGTTAAACTTCTGAGAAGCTTATGCAGCACATTCTCCAATGTAAGCTCAAATTACTTTATCTTTTTTATAATCTCTTTTGAGTACAGGACTCGTACCTGCCACGTGCTTTGCGTGATGGCCCACACTCGCAAGTAGCCATTTGCTTTCTAGTTAACGGTAGGTAGCATTACCAGTGGAAGTCAGGAACTTGGCTCATAGGTAGGACTCCCAAAGATATTGTCTCTCTCCCCAAAGATAAGATGGGTAATCGTGAAGGACTGAATGGAATAAGTATGATAAGGAAGTATGGCCTAGCTTCGACAGAAGAGGAAGCCTTGGCCAAGGTATCCGAGATCATAGTTCAGAACACAAGGCAGCTCAAGAAGTCAATCAAACAAGCTCTCGCTGATCCTGCGTTGAGCAGCGATATGAAGGGATGGATGATTGCTCTTCCTTACGTTGTGAGCAGGAATGCTTGTAAGGCTTCATACTGTGGCAGTGGTAACCTGTATACACAACTGATATAATATTGTGTTTAGCGTGGGGCCAACTGGTACGCCTTCAGATGGCCATCAACCTTCCTTCTAACCTCTCACTGAAGAGTGGGCGATATAATTTTCCAGGTCTTCCAGCTCCTCGGATGAGTATCAATATAGAAGGGCAAGGGGATATAATCGAACCCATCCAGTTTTCCAACCTAGAATTTGACAAGTTGGTTGATGGGGTTCCATTTTCAGTGCAAAAGTCAGAGTCAGATGCTCCAGATTGGTCCGCTGGCAGATCAAATGATTTAACAGATAGGAATTTGACATTCTAAACAACACTAGGCTACTTGAATAACAAGTTATATGGAACAATACATGACTTCAAGGGGGCACTGATACAGGCTCTACGTACACAACTACACAACTACTTATGCACATTACTAGAAATACACGTTTGAGAGCATTTCTCAATGGGTTCACAGAGAGACATTTCAATCATGCACGGTGGTTGTATCCATATCCTCATCCACCACCGGCTCATCGGTGAGAAACTCTGCAAAATCAACAGTACTTAACAGCAACATCCCTCGGAATTGTGCTCCCTATCCCAACTTGTCAAGCACATCAAACCCCGCACTTGGTATCCATCTCCACCTCCGTGGCGGACAAGATCCCAGACCCTGACTCCTTCGACAACCCCTCCCAGCTACCAAAGGCGTAGTAACACCAATAGGCACATAGGCCGACCCCTCGGAGGGTAACCCTCCACAAATCCTTTGATTCTAAGAACTTGTATTCGAACCCCATCTTGCGTATGACGTTACATGCTTCTTCCCTTGCTCTTAGAGATTCGCGGGTGCGTTGTTCATTTCGGAGGTGTTGATGGTGTTTGTTGGCTAATTGGATTAGGGAAGCGACTGTGGGCGTAGGACCGGGTGCGGTGTTGGGGCTGTTGGGTTGAGGGAGATGGAGGAGGAACGGAGGAGGGACGGAGGGAGACATCATTGGGATCTGTGAATGGCGGCGATTTCGAGTGGGGAGAGGGTTGGAGGAAACTGAAGCTGGCCCTTCACTCAAATGGAAAAGTCCCAATGCCTCCTGAACCAACGGGGACCCCTTATCAAAACATGCAACGATTGTAGACATCATGCAGCTTCAAATAGTCATCAGAGTTTCTGTTACACCTGAAATGGCTCGTCCGTTCATGCCAAACACCTATCCTGAGAGGCTCTTGGTACATACTTCTGTACTTCTGGGGGTGCTCTGGTCGATGACAGAGTCACTCTGCTGCGCATTGTAAAGGGAGGTCATTTCTCTGCTCACTACATACATGTTCTGTACACATTTGCTATCCACTAGTTCTGGTATCTAATCCCTCTTCAACTTGCTGCTTTATCATAATCTTCCATTACACGAAGGAGCCAGAGGTTCTCCCTCTCCTCAGAGTTAGGCTCTCTGGAGGGATTTCCAGGTTTATCAAGGTAAAACCTGCATGCCCCTCGAGATTCTGGAGCCTCCCATGCTCCTTGGATCATTTCACAGTATTTGAGTGTTTCTAGGAATGCTCCCTGTGCATCTTCTGTCTGCCCTTTCTTCATCCAAGCTCGTCCCAACTGGAACAGTGCCCTAGCAATATACAATGCACTCCCATAAGCCTTGCTGCTCTCTAGGCCTTCCATTAAAAATCCCACTGCCTCCTCATAGTCGCCTAGAGAGATGCATACTGTCCCAACAATCTCCAATGCTTCAGAAGTCTGCAGATTCACTTTTCTGGCGTCTTCCAGAGCAAACAAAGCGTATTGCTTAGCCTCATTAAGCCTTCCATCGTTGATGTAGGCCTGCGTGAGACGCTGAGTGCATTCGGCTTGTTGAAGCGGCAGATCATTAGAAATGCAGAATTCCCGGGTGGAGGTGAGAGCTGTAATTGGTTCTGCATCCGCTGTAGATGCAAGCGATATCCGACACAGTACTATGCTGGCTGGATCTCGTAAAGATTTGAATTCCTTTAGCGCTTTTTCAAGATCCTGACAATTTGGTTGACTGGTGTAGCTGGGTATATTTCCAATCCAGTACAAGGCATCTGCGGCGCGCTTCGGCTCTGGCACAGATAAAAATGCTGCTCGAGCAAGACAAAGCTGGTCTATGGCTTCCTTATACCGATCAAGCCCCACCAAATTTTGGGCATCCCAATATAATGCTTCTGCATACAACTTCGGGTCCTGCGAGTTCTCTGAGAGCCCCAGAGCACGTTGTGCAACCTCTATTTGTGGACGTGTTTGAGCCTGGTGCTCCGAAAGAACAAGAAGAGCATCAATTATATCTAGATCAACAGGTACTGTGGTCCCCAAGAGGATTCCTTGTCGATTGGCAGGTGCTGTGGTCCCCAAGAGGGTTCCTTGTAGATTTTCTTCTTCCAAAGAACAGGCATGTTTGTGAGCCACGTAGTTACTATCTCCCAGGGACCCATTGTGCGCTTTTAGAAACGCACATGCTGTCTGGACTGTGGATCTCCAAATAGCTTCAGGAAACCGTTTGGGATCAAGAAGATACCGGCGGATTACTGGGGGAACAAAAAAGATGTCTGCATGCTCCTCCACCAATGAAGTGTCAAGCAATGTTTCTAGCCCTGATATGATAGTGTCAGTTGACACTATATTGCGCGCCCACCATTGAGACAATATTTTCAATGTAGTCCCTGCAGGCAATAGCGCTAGCACAGCAAGTAGTTTTGCTGCACTATCATCAGAGTCCTTTGAAGTCAAGCTCTCCACCAATAACCCTATACATACATCCATACTCTGTCCTGCACTCTCACCAAGATCTGATGAGGCAGTCCCACCCTGTTCATATTGCTCCAGAAGCTTTGCTGGTGAAGAGCCCGTGTTCTTTCCAAATTTTGCCATCAGTGTTATAGCTAATGGGATATGGCCAAGCCTGTCAAGCAATAAGGTTAACTCTGAGCTTTGGCTTCCAAGTGGATCGATTTCAGCATAGATGCGAATCGAAGCTTCTTCGCCGACAGCCTTCAAATGGACAGTTTCCCAAGGTATAATACCAGGTGGTTCGGATGACCGCATAGTGACAAAGAGTGCAACATGCTCAAGATTTGCCAGCTGAACAAGTACTTCCTGCACCTCTGCCCGGCTATGGAGATTCCAAGGGGTTTCGAAGCTGTCAAGCAAGAGGATAATGGGAGATTTCGAAGATTTTAGATTATGTATGATATCACGAAGCTGGTCTCCCGTATTGAGAGACACTCCAAGAGAATCATAAAGAGTATCGTGGAGCAATGATAGAGAAGTGGCCTTGATGCAAGGTACCCAAACACGGTTTTCCTCGCCAAAGTACTCAATGACAGAACGGTGATGGAGAACGGCACGAGCTACTGATGTCTTTCCCATGCCTCCAGATCCTAGGAGGCAGATCCGAGCCATACTGTTCTTCTGCGAGATTAGCATGCATGCGAGGTTATCGACAATGATGTCACGTCCAAAAAGAATATCTGGAGCAACTGGTATGACACCTCGTCTAGGGCTGGAACTGTTAGCTTGATTTTTTTCGGCGAGAATAGCTAGGGCGGCTTTCATATCTTGCCCTGGAATTTCGACTTCCTGTTGAACTTGACCCTCTCCCTGTGGAGCTCCGACCTCCTCCTGTGGAACCCCGACCTTCTCCTGAGAGACCCCGACCTTCTCCTGTGGAATTTCAACCTCCTCCTGCGGAACCCCAGCCTCCTCCTGTGGAACCCCGACCTCCTCTTGTGGAACTCCGACCTCCACCTGTGGAACCCCAACCTCCTCCTGTGGAACTCCGACCTCCTCCCGTGGAACTTCAGCCTCCTGCTGTTCATAAAAAGTGATAATCTCGTGAGAAAGATGCACAAGAGCATTGGCATCTACTATCTGGCGTGCTAGCTGTTGTTAATCGATGAAAATATAATGAATATACAAGATACCTTCTTTGGCCGTTCACTCACATCAAGGCTCTCCAACGCATTTGTTAGATGTTCAACGCACCCTCTTACTTTCTTCTTGTTCAACCATCGAAACACTATCACCAAAAATGCATCCTGCTTGACAATCTGATCCAGTTTAGACTGAATATACTTCAGGTCACTGGAAAGTCACACGCATTCATTAGCTCGTTCAGTTTAATTTTTGGAAGAACTACCTCTCAAGCTTCTCAATATCCTTCCGCAGTTTCTCTTCAATTCCCTCAGCCGTCTTCCCCTTAAGCTCATTGACAAGAATGATTGCCAAGTTTTCAGTACGTTCCTTGAGGACCTCCGCTTGAGGCTGTAAGGTTGTATGAATATTCTAGAGTTGATGTAGGCAATCAATTCAAAATTGTAGCTAGTCGGACTTGCCTCACACGTTCGAATGAGATTTTTCGCGATTTTGATCACAGCGGTCGCTCCCGGTACAGTTGTTCTCTCAGTCGCTATGTCCAGGGCTTCAAGTATCTTTCCAGCCCCCGGGCCGCGCACGTATCCGCTCGGCGCACCTAGATCGTTGTTGCCTTTGATACTCTAAAAGGCGGATGTATCTCAGCTCCTCGTAATATATAGCGTGCAAGACAGAATTACATTGCCAGGAGGAAGTTCATCATCCAATGAAGGTGTCGGGGAAGCACAGCAAGGAGAGCAAGTCATACAGCAAGAGAAGCGAGTCATACAACAAGGAAAGCAAGTCATAAAGCAAAGAAACCGAGTCGTACAGCAATGAAAGCAAGTCATACAGTAACTACAACAAGTCGTACAGCAACGAGAGCGGGTCATCGTCGCAAAACAAGGAACGAAGGGAAAAAAAAGGAAGAATATGATTTAAGGAAAACTCGGTTACTTGCTCGGTTGCTTGCTCAATTGGCTGTACGGTTTAAGATTGGCCGCATGTAAACATCATGTTTGATAGAAAAAATGGGTTCGAAGGTATCTGCCGATTCTGTTTACAATTCTTCTCCAGTTAACGATCATTGTCTAAGAATAAGGACTCCGAATCAGTAGGTCTACACGAAACTCGTGCAAGAGTACTCCAACGATGTCCGTGATGATCGACGATGATTAACGATTCCTCAGTCCTTCCTTTGCTTGCCTCTAGGCCTCGGAATACCGTTCGTTTATCATACGATCAAATACAGTATATGAAAATCTTGTCAGTTCCGGTTCCGTCATATTGAAGAGACAAATGACAGCTTACCCTCAGGTGCTTAAAGCACCGGGATTTTGAACTCCGTACTAGGGCGAATATGATTGTTCTACCGAACACCACCAACGTTACGACGCAATGATCAATGATCCATTGGAGTTGAAAATGACCAGCGGCTAATGCTTTATTACGTTCACTGTAGAAGCTACGAGCAACGAAGTGACTTGTGGAAAATTGGGAGTACAATATGGAGTTTTGCCTTGTATATTCCGGGCGGGCTGGATGACGAGCTAAGAACGTAGACTCGAGCACAACGTCAGTATTCAAGACAACGAAGCAACTGTTCTATAGTGACCTGTCCTTGAAATACAACGCGGTCTGGCCTATCGATTCCGGATAGCAGCAAAAAATAAGGTCGGGGTGGGGCCTTTGAAGGCGGAGAAGAGCGGGCGACAAGAGTCCGCGCGCTTGGACTGACCCGGACCGAAAATTTCAACCGATTGGAGTGGCCGATTGGAGTGGACTTGAAGAATTCCCGCGCACGATTGGAGTGGACTTCAAGAACTCAAGAATTCGATACGAGCCGCGCTACAAGCGAAGCGTAAATTCGACCGATGTTTGTGACAACCTCGCAATGACCTCTGCAAATTATGAAAAGTCCTGTTAATATCCTGGATGTAAAAGGAACAGAATACAGACAAACAGCGGGACGACGACGACAGCAAATTAGACCTGGTTAGCACCAACGAAACATAAAAACATAATATACACATCATTCATCAGGAACGATGGACGCCTACGCACAGAGTGTACGAATACATCTGCAAACGAAAGGTCAACCTTTCTTCGGTATATACAGGAAAGAGAAGAGGAAAAAGCGACCTACATATGAGATTCAAGCTCAGCGCTCAGCTTCTATGAGGGTCATAGATCCCGATCCTCATATCCACCAGATCGAATGTTTCGGTTTCTGCCAGTATAAGCATATACAGGAATCCAACCCTCGTTCCCAGGATGAACACCGATATCAGAGACATATGTCCTAGGAGCATTTCCAGATCCACTACTACCATACAAGCCATGTCCGCCGTTTCTTCATAGATACGAGTTCGAGCATTACAAGCACCGAAAATCTGAATTTGGGAATATTCGATTCCTGGCATAAAATAAGGTGAGTTACGTTGTTGAAGTTCTTGAATGAGCGATCGACTCGAACTAGTCAATGGAGAGACTACAGCGTGACTGGTACTGGAAGAATAAGATGTTGATATGAAGGTGAAAATGGAGGTGTTGGTTGAAGATGGAGATGTTCTTTTAAATCTGGAAGAGGAGCCGAGTGATGGAATGGAGAGCCATTAACCAGGAATAAGGGAAAGGTTAAGCCGAGCAAGATCGGAGATGGCGAGTTGGGGAGTGATGATGTCGTAGCGTTTTCGGCGATAGAATTTACGAAACCCACCGACGCCACGTAACTTTCCGGTTGCTCTGGTCCTACTTGACCGAGTATTACGCGGGGGAGAATTAGTTGCACAATCGAATTCCGACGTCCGTTTCTGCAACATGGATATCGATGCAGGGAATGTAGGAAAGGAATGTAGGAAATGGTGTGGATAAAGGTGCGTAGACGTTTGACAATTGTGGCGAGGAATTGTCATGCTGAGATATGCTGTGGCGGAGCAGAATATGGTGCGGATACCGGCATATGATTCTGAGAAGACGAGTGGAATAAATCAGGCTGGTTGCTCTGAGCCGTAGCAGCACCCTGCAGCGCCATTTTCAGCAGATTGTCGCCGAGAGAAAGTACTGGCGTGCGTGTTGTCTTTTATCGCAACAGAATGCGAAGGAGACCTTTGACTCTTGTCCGAAGCCATGTTTCGATAGTTTGAAGGACCAAGGAAGACTATAACGGGCCGTGACCGTGACCTGTGGCCCATTGACGAGGTGGGAAGCTAAACAAACGGAAAGCAGTCGGCCAAAGGTAACCCTGTCCTTTGTTGAATTGCTCTGCCAGAATGCGCGTTAGAATTTCAGAGTTATCAATGTAGTTACACAGCGTGATCTCAGAAATTACAAACCCTGTAAAATTTCCTGAAATCTAAATTACTTGAATAATTATAAGAAATTATACAACCTCCAGATTTTTTGCCTGTACAATTTTGTAGATATTCTGTGATGAAATTTCAAAAGATTATTCTACAAATTGTACGGTCACGATATTTGACTTAAGCTTTTTTTTTCGCCACCGCATGTCGTCATCGGCGCGCGCGACAATTAGCTAGCGCTTCAGCTTCAGCTTGCCTTCTCTCATCGAATATCTCTGTTCATCTTTTCGCTTCATGCCTATCCGTATCCGTTGCGATTGCGAGAAATGCTCTGATACTGCAGATGGATATACATTCCAAATCAAAAAGACGCAGAAGATTCACCAACAAAAATATCCAAGAAAGCCTCTGGAAACACTTATAGCTGACAGTAATCTTCCTGGACCTTCCAACAATGCCAGAACTCCTTCTCCACTACCAATTCCTTCATCTAGTCAACATCAACGCTCAATTAGTCCGGATATTCCACCCTTTGATCCTATAGACTTTGATCTGGATAACGGACCGTTCTTCAATGATCCTATCTTCAACGATAACGACATGGAGCTACCGGATCAGTTTCTTCCATTTGAACCACCACCAAATATACGTCGTTCACCAGTTCGTGAGCTTTCGCTGCCACCTGAGGGTGATAATCCATACCAGTTACCCGTTCCTGTGCCATCGCCACCACCCGAGGACGAAATCTTTCAGCCAATCACTCACCTCGACAACATTACACCTATCTCATACCGAAATGAAGAAGATATTCCTTCTGTTGTCCCACCTGCGTTCCAAGAGCAATCTCACGTCCGCATGGCTTATCTGAATGCAGTTCTTGCCAACGTCTATGGCTGTGTCCCAGTTCTCAAGGCAACAGATCAACTCAACATCTCGCTTGATATGCTCGAGGTTGCTGGCGTGCTTCCTGATGAGCCAAGGCCTGTTCGGTCTCTTCCTGCAGCTAAAGCACGTCTCGGTATTGATCCTGACCAATGGATTGTCCAATATGCTATATGTCCTCAATGCTGGAAACATCATCATCCTACCGAGCTCAGAGAGCTAGAACGTCCAGAATGCACTGTTGAGGGCTGTTCAGGTATAATATACACCGAGTCTACTGACAGCAAAGGTCGCACCACTCACATACCCTGCAAGATAAATCCTCAGGTATCGCTTATCGAGAGTCTTCACCGCATGATGCAACGTCCCGGATTTGCTGAATCAATATGTGATACTCGCATGAAGACTTGTCCCAGTTCTAACGATGACAACTTTGTCATGGAGGATATATCGGATGGATCAGATTGGTATACCCATACTGTTGAAACGGTTCGAGAGCGTGGAAATCAAGGAACCATTCGTGATGTTGCCGCCGATGGACAAGATGAACCCAAGAAGCTCAATGACCAACGATACGGCTTGAATATGACCATTAACTGCGACTGGTATGTCTATTTTTGCTGTTCCGATACTCGCTCTCTTATTTTTCCAGGTTTGGGATCCTGGAAAGACCTCACTCTTCGGGCGGCATTTATTTCGCTATCAATAATCTACCTATCGAAGAACGTCACCTTCAAGTCAATGTGATTTGCCAGCAGATTACACCAGGTCCAACAGAGCCAAACATTGATCAAATCATTCACTGTCTGGAGCCATTGGCCAAAGAAATTGAGGTGCTACGTACCGGTATGTCCTTATACTGCCTTTTCAATAATATTTACTCGGCAAACAGGTGTCAAGATGGAGATTCACGGTTCTGACGTCCCTGTTGATGTCTATGCAGATGCCGCTCTTGTAAATTGTGATACACCAGCGGCGCGCAAGCTTAGTGGGACAGCAGGACACTCTCATGATCTACAGCCCTGTCTATACTGTCATATCGCATTGGTCGATGTAAATACAGAGGCTGGATATGACTTCAGTATGTGCATGCTCTTGTATTGATGAAGTCTGGTCTAACTTGACTCCAGAATGGGCCGCAAAGGATGATTTCGAGATGCTCAAACACGCATTTGCCTCAGAAGATGCCGCACCGCAACGCAAGGAGTACATTCTCAGTGATCAAGGTGTACGATGGTCCCCACTCAATGCTATAAGCGGCTGGCTTCCCTCGATCCATACTATCCTCAATTTCTTGCATAATTTCTTTCTTGGAATTGTCGCTCACTTCTTCATGAAGATCATATTTGGTGCCTATATGCTCTCCGGTGCTGGCGGGGTCAATTCTCCCAAGCAAAAATTTGAGGATCTTATCAACGTGATTCAGTGGCCTTCTCATATCACTCGACTCCCAAAGAACGTCAGTTCTATATCATTTCCGTTCAACTTGTTGCTCTAATTTACTTTACAGATGGCAACAAATCAGAGTCTCCGTAAAGCAGATGAATGGCGACGTATTCTCACCATTGCCCCGATACTCCTTTGGTATGTTTGGATGGATGAAAACGACAAGATTCCAGATGTAGTGCCGCCGATACCTCCTAACGCAAAAATCATTCCAACTCATAACCGGAATATATCCTCAATATACAATGTTCTTCTACTTCTTTGTGTTGCTGGTCGTCTCCTCGCATCAAGAACAATATCCATTGCACAAGCCACCGCTGGCCAAGAATTCTTGATTCAATTCTGTCGACAATGTCTTGCACTTGAAATTCCCCTTGTTATCAATCACCATCTTGCTATGCACTACTTGCCCATGTTTACGCGAATGGGACCTGTCTATGGCTGGTGGTTATTTGCTTTTGAACGGTTCAACGGTTTGCTGGAGAAGGTCAATCATAATGGCCATGATGGTGGCCGTATGGAGCTGACTCTGCTTCGGAGCTGGGTACAGAACCACCTTCTGTATGAGCTTATGCTATCACTCCCGCCTGATGCTCATGCCAAGGAACGAGCAATTCTAGAAAAGTTGGTCCACGACGAAGCTCGTAGAGGCGGTATGGCCACTCAGATAGCCATTTATCGAAGCGAAAATTCTACCGGTGAGTGAATATTCTCTTCATTTGTAACGGACTCGAGGACATCTATGTAGACAGTGTGCGCTTGCCCAAGGGAAAACGGAAATTTGTCAATCTCCGGACAGCTGTTGAACCTACAGGCAATGCATATGCACTTGTACTTGCATATGTGCAGGAACGATGGCCGAATATTGAGTTGATTGACAAATTGTCATTGCAAGATGGAACATCTTTTCTTTCTAGACAGTCAGCTTCACAGCTTACTTATATTCGCAAGAACGGAATTCGCTATGGCTCTGCTAGCAATACACGTACTCAGGCCGACAGTTTTGGTTACTTGCAGCTGAAGATTCGCGCTACCCAGTTCAGATCAGCTCTTTCCTTCACTTGACAGTACCAGGGAAGCTCCCGCATATCTGTGCAGTTGTACGCTGCTTGCGTTCTGACCATATGCTCCCCGCATTTCCATGGGATCTACAGGAAGTTTTCCCTTTTCTATAACATCAGATTCTGATACGTCTCCCAATACAGCGCCTCAACCCTGGGTATATATGTATCATCCGCCAACACGTTTGGGCCCTATGAAATTGCTCCCGTCTCTGCCATTGATGCCCCACTTGCTCTCATACCGGTATCTCTCAGACAAATTCCTTGCAAGCTATGGATTTCGGTTTCATTTGATCATGTACGTGCTATATATTTGAGCCAATTTACGAACAGAAAAAATAATTATACAGGCTGGTACCGAACCCGAGCAATTTGACGATCAAGACTATGAGGACTAAACTTTAGATTTCCATGTTCATCTCATCCGGTTCATTGTCCTGCAACAACGGGTCAATGAAAGGATCTATTTCCTTTGCTTTACCTTTCCCCTTTGTACTGTTGCTGGGTCCGGCACCATCAAGCTTTACTTTTTTTCTCTCCTTCTTCTCCCTCTTCGATCGCGCAGCCTTCTCCTCAAAGTCCTCAGGATCATTCAAGTCTCCCCAAGCCTTACCACTTTCAGCAATCCTCGACGGCACATCCCAAGCTTTATTCTCAGCTTTAGCCAACCACTCTGTGGACACCATCCAACGTCTAACTCGTGCGTCCAATTTACGCGCAACCGGCGGCGGAATTTCAGTGTCGTCTCCCCGAATGTGTTCGTTGTAGCTGTTGCGCAAGTTCGGATCGGTGACAGTATCCACGGATTCATACAGCGCTTTGACCTACAAACTTTGGTTAGTTCGATTTCGAGACTAAAGCCAACCACAACTCACAACAGCGCTTCTATAGACCATTCCTCGAGAGACATACTTTCCGGTCTTCTTGCCATTAACAATCTCGTCTTCGTCCTCACTCATTGCATTAGCAATAAATGCTCCATCATACCGACTCTGCTTGAACTTGGCATCATCTCCTTCCAGTTTCGCGCGCTTGCGAATCCGTACTGTAAGCTTCTACATGCAAATGGGTCTGTTAGCTCAGACAAGTGATGATAGAGTGCGTACTTACCCCCTTCTGACGGCTCTGCTTTACCTCTTTCGACAGCTTCTTCTCGTTGCCTTCTACCTCTTCAGGTTCTTCCTTTGCTTTCGAAGGTAGGATCTTTCGGCGTAACGCATTGAAATTTGCAGCGCAGCGCTTTTGCAAGTCAACATCAGAGAGGAGAGCAATGGGCTTCGTTGCAGCTGGTACGTGTTCGGCACCCTTCTTGCGGATGAATGACATGATGGTTGTGATGTTCCCATAGTTAGGCTCGTCAGAGGCTTTCTTCTCCCACTGGAATCGTAAGAGACGGACATTGCTGGTGGTATCAACGGGCCACTCGGTTCCCTCAGCTGGGTATTCTGGGATATTCTCTTTTTTTGCGAGCGATGAGACACCCATCAACAGCTGGAAGATCTGCCGGACCAGCTCCTGCAATTGCGGTGAGTATTCAACAGTATTGCAGCTGGAGAGGTGCTCACTTTGACACTGTTATCCTTAAAGGCCATGCTTCGCTCGTGCACGTTTTACGCCTCTGGCTTCGAGCTCGTCCAGCCTTGCCTCAAGTACCGCATCCTTCTCCTCAGCCTTCTTCAACGCGTCCTTGATTTCCTTCAGCTGTCGAAGCATAGCTCCATTTGTTTGCCTCAAATTGTTGTTGGCCTTCTCTACTGCATTCAATGTGGCGATCTTTGTGTTCAGCGTCGTTTCAAGATACAGCAAACACGTGTTGACCTGGGAGAATTTGATTAGGACAGTGGATTTTGCAGGCGCAGCCGTGGGGACGGATTCGGATCCACTGCTGCTCATGGTTGCTTTGTCGAGTATCGTTTAAACGTGGTGGTTCGAGATCAAGTTAGGTTTATAATATACATGAGTTTGGAGCCATCTAGTTTGTTTGACAGCCCGTAAACGAAGAGAGAAGCACATTATAAATTTAAGCGCCGAACACCGACGCGAGAATTGCGACGAAAAATCTGGTTCAATAATTGAATGTATAATTTGGGCCAGTGGTAATGACAGAAAAATTGTATAAAGTTTGGAAATTACGCCCAATTACCAGTGTTGTAAAATTTACAGAGTAATTCATCAGTAATTCGGTATAATCTATAGATTTTATTCAAATTTTCCCACTGGGTATTTTTCGAGTTCGCGCTGTGTTACTCGCCTTGAGCTACATTTTATTTCATTCCTCCCTTCATCGGTTCTCGGACGTCTCGTTTGCCAATGTAAACTTTGGCGAGTTGTTGGCGAGAGAATTACAGTAAAAAGCTTGAATAAGCGCGCGCTTGAGGCCAAGAGGCTCTAACTGATGAAGGCACTGCGCGATAGCCCTACGGGCTCGGTATAATCCGACTTAGCAGTAAGAACAAGACTTACAGCATCCATGTGATAATAAGTACATGAATAAGTACAAAAGACGGAAAGCATGTGAACTGTCTTTTACGGAAGGAGGTAAGGAAGCTGTTGTAAGGAAGGAAAGAAAAAACCGACCACATGGTCCTTATTTGCAAAGACCCTATTCGGATTCATGAGGATAACAAGTACTGCAATCTTGACTGCAATCAAAACCTACAGAGGAAGGCGAACTTCGAGTCCCGAGCTGGAAACATGACATTGCAATGCGGCCATCGTGCTGGAGTTCACTATCGTGATAGAGGATACTAGTATCATGCACCTTTGCTTGCGGCCACAATCAAAATTAAACCAACGCAGTAATTACTTTTACTGAGCCACTGGTCATTTCATCCGTCAAGAGCTCCCGATTTATGTCACGACCAATTATACAGCTGTAAATCGCGTCAAGAGTATAAAGACTCGGAGAATTAACGCCCCAGTGATCCATCCTCGCCTCATGACATCTCTCCCTTTTCCCCCGGACTATACCAGATCTACACGAGCAGTTCCAAGACGGACAAGGTTCTTCTTCCGAAGAAACCTGGGGATACTCTCACTGTTGGGTCAGATACATCCGCCCAGATCGTAAGTAGCCAAGTTATCTATTTCATGAAGATTACATTGCTTCAATTTCCATAAGTGGGAAATTCGCAGCGAGGGAGCAATTTTTTCGACTGACACCACATCTGGCATGCCGCTCCGTACGACGACAAGCGGCGACCTCGTGGTTGCGAGCATTCGCTCGTGGAGTAATTGGATCTTCGTAGGGATCATCCGGTATTTGGATTTGGCTGTTAAAACTGTGTTTGGAAGTGTACTTACTCACTATCGCAGCAGCGGGGACTACCAGTGGACTGGATCTATCATGGCCAACGACGGTACAGACAGTGTTTGGTCTGTTGATCAGAATAACAACACTGTACGCTTTTGCTACTGACCTATAAGTACTCATCATGTTGCTTATAATTTTTAGATCGCTATGAGCCCTAAAGACTCTCCCAACGCCACCTTTTACTTCGAAGCTGTTTACTAGGGAGATTAGGGCTATTATGATTTCGCCATAAGACCCCGGTCCCCACGTTATTCTTCCTAGTTCCCTAACCCTGTTGAACCTGCGACCTGCTTGCTATAAGAATAAGTATACAAATATAAGCAATGTATACTATATCTAAGGACTTGATTAGATTTCCAAGTCGATAGGATAATTGAGGCTGGCGGACGCAGTAAGTAATGCTTCTGCTTTCACATTTTTGACTGTTCTTCAATGGATATCATAACTCCAATTCAGCCTGAACGCTCAAGACTGTAGCAAGGGCTTCTCAGCGCGCACTTCCTTGTTGGCCGGTACCAGATATCGAGAGACCATTATTCGCTACTGATGATAGTGAATTTGATTTTGGAGCCTGCCGCTGAAAGCATGACCAGTAGCAACTATCGAACCTTTAGGGAAGACTCAGAGTTTGTGAGCGATAGAAAAAGTCGGTAGTGGGTAGAAATACGATCGCAGTCAAATCGATCGGATCTGCAGCGACATGCCAAGTAGTTGTGTGTGCGCGCCTCGATCTATAGCTCTAAATTGATCTGGACGTTCAAATGACACACCGTGTTTACAAAAAAATCTGCTGGTCGGATTCGTAGTACGTACGCTGATTAATTCACGTGATTTCCGATAAGCCATGTAAGGTCGTGGGAAATATCAGGTGATTTTCGATATGCCCTGTATGGAAGCACGTGACATTTCCGTCGACATTTCTGACCAGCAGATCTTTCTGCAAACACGGTGTGTGAACTAGCCTAGCATGAATATGCCGCTCGAGTCTCATTCATCATACTTCACATACACTAGTCTCAAGTCAATGGCAGTCATATTCCAGGCTTTGTTTCATCCTCAATCTACTCGCATGTATGGAGAAACAGACAAAAAGATAAGCCTGACAGCAAGGATGCTCCGTAAGGCTTGCAAACGTGGCTGCACCGTATTTTACAAGTGCTGTATATAGATAAATTCGCACTTTCAACAGATGCACGGTGCGTGGCTACTAGTAGCTGCACGCTGCGTCACAACCGACAACCACTCAGTGGGGATCGACGACGCCACATTCCAAGAGCATGTAGGCGTGTCCATGGCATGCACAACATATGAATGATATAAGATAGGCCAACCCCCTCTTGTTCCTTCCCTCATTTTCAACCCCCCGGAACCGACACTCGTTTTTTTTAACCAGGCGGTCATGTGAGTACGGTTTCTTGCGCCAGTCACTCCCTATGCTAACTACGCACTGCTGTAGATATTTTTCAGGGTCATCCTCATCTGTTTTACCACATCTATCCATCCGCCATATTTAGTCACCATGAGCGCCATCAATCCCGCACTGGCTCGTACCATGACGAGTGTCCGTCGTACTTTCTCCAAGGATAGCTTCGCCTCTGTCAAATCATCATCTCCCATGCCTACCCCAGCATCCAAATCGAAACCAAAAGCCAAAGACCTCCTTGCGGAACGGTCGCAGCTTGAAACCAACCTCGAGAAAGCAGCAAATGACTACGAAGTTTCCGAGAAGAGAAGGGCCGATGCCGAGCGTCAGTTACAGAAATCGTGCAACAGCTGACAAAAGAGCGGGAGGTATCTGAAGCATTGAGGACCGAAAAAGATAATGCTCTGAAGGATGCAGAGGCTTTGAGGAAGACAGCACGCGAAGCTGAAGAAAGAGCGGAAGCTTCAAGGAAAGCACTTGAAGCCGTAGAAAAAGCAGAAGTTTTAAGAAGAGCAGCACTTGAATCGGAGGAGAGGGCAGAGGCTTCAAGGAGATCGGCACTCGAATTTGAGGGAGGGCAGAGAAAGCAGAGATAGCCGGCAACGACAGTACACTTGTGAGAGACACGCTCCAAAGGGATTTGGCGGAGGCAGAACGAGTAATTCGTGAGTTGCGGGGGAAGGCTGATAGGGCTTTTTGGGTTATTTTATCACTGACGATATTAGCTTGCTACTTTTTGACTTGTTGTGCAGCAATGTCCTATAATAACGGAAGCACTTGAAGCTTTGAAGATGAAAAGGGATAAAGGACGTGGTGTTTGTGCATACATATTTCATATGCAGTGGTTACTCAATTGTTCTGCCATATTACCTTACTTATACTTGATTCTCCAGAGTGTGAGGCGTGCAGGAAGTATTTATGCATGTCTAACCAGAAAAGACGTAACTTCAAGCAAGAAGATAAATGTATGCAATAAATGTATGTGTGTAAAGAAGGAACATAATGAGGAAAATCATAAGAAGTTGAGAACATAGGAAAAAAAGACGAGCTACTAGGTCCGTGGAAAGCAAAAAAATACTAGGTCAACAAAATACATATACAAAAGTAATGATATCAAGAAACACATGAAGAATTGTCCTATGATTGTATGAGTACTATGTATGCAGGAAGAAAAAAAAGAAACGAGATGCGAGAAATAATATAGTAGCAGACAAACCTCAAGAAACTATCCGTACCGTATCCCAACAAACCTCCTTCGCAACCCCTTCACACCTCTCTCAAAGTACTCTTCCTCGTCGGAGACACGAACACCGAAGACAACGAATTCGAGAACCTAGCCGAAATCCTCCTTCTCAACGAACTTGGTTTCGAATTCGGACTCGGAGAGGAAGTATCCCCTATTGGATTCGGCATTGCCATTGTCGTGGGCGTGGGTATAGTAATCTCCGTACTGGGTTTCCTAATCCCAACCAAGCTGCTCGTGAAGCTCGACCGTGAAGAGAACTTCGAAGATTCGGGGATCGAAAGAAGTGAGTTTCGAGCTGCTTTGGTGTTGTTTGGGTGTAGGCTGCGCAGCGAAGAACGTGCTCTCAATTTAGGGCGGAGAAGCGGTCACGAATTCGAAGAGAGGAGGGTGAGGATGCCGGACGAGAGCGGGGGTGAGATGGCGAGGGCGAGGGCGATGCTGGCACGGAGGAGTATCTCGAATGATTTGTAGATGATGGAGGGGACTGCGAAAAAGGAGATGGGTTTTTCGTTGAAATTAGGGAAGATTCCAAAGGTCTTTCGTCAAGTTCGAGTTCGAGTGCGAGTGCAACGGAGTCGAAACCGCTGAAAAGATCCTTGGCGTAATCAGGCATCTCCACGATGATGTTTTGGACATCAGGGTTGAATTGGGTCTCATCGTTTGAGAAGATTATCGCAGTGCCAGAGTAGAGTTCTGCGTAAGTGCTCATGGGGGAGACGATAGGAGGATACCTTGGCTTCGAAAAGGGGTTATCCTCCGGAGTACTTTGTAAAGAGCTGACTAATGGTTTGCGGTGCTTGGGCTGTCTAATTCTGAGACTTTCCATAAATGCAGCCGTGACACTCCAGGAACGTGTTCGCATCGGAGAAACGTCCGCAAGTGTCATCCGACGACAACAATGGTCCAATTCCACGTTATACGTGGACGACGAACGTGGGCGCGCTCGTACACGGCAAGTCGATGTTTGCAGAAACCTAACCAGGTTTTTCTCAAACCTCGTTTCTTGGATATCGGTACCTTCGTTGGCAATAACCGCCTCCAAACGTCTGACCTCGTCCTGTATTCTCTCGAACCTTCGTTCCTCTTTCCATCTCTGAACTCTAGCTTCTCTATCCCTCTCCAGATTTATATTTTCACTACCTTTCGATACCAACGTCTCAGAACGTTGTCGAGATTCAGCAGCTTGGATAGCGAGAAATGAAGTTGCTTGGTGTAGGAAACGTAGTTGGGTTTCTGGAGATATCGATAAATGTTCTGTGGATACGTGTGTTTGGAAGGACGTCGAAAGGGCTTGTTCTTGTTGCGAATATCGCTGGTGACGGCGGGAACCGGAGGGGGAATACGCGGTGCCATCATAGGAATACTGCCGAGTGCGAGAGCGTTGTAGATTTGTACATTCCTGGGAACGTCGCATCAATGTGGAATGATAATGACTACTATGTACTAACCTCTAAAGACGCTTCAAGTTGTGGTTGCTGCTTCTGCGTTTGCATTGCTTGTTGGTTTAGGTTCTGGTACTGAATGTACCGTCCAAGATGTGAAACGTAAAAGAGCTGCTGTAAGACGGCGTAGAAGAAAGATTCATTAAGGAATTAAGGAGAGTTACAGTCAAGCTCAAAGTTTAAAGCATAAAGTAACGACAGAAACTTTGAGTGAAGCGCTCAGGCGAATGACCGCGTAACTTTTGAAACGTGATCGCGCGACTTTTACTATAAGCGCCTGAAAATTTTCATACGTTGTTCTCTTCTTTCCACTTCATCTGACGATAGCTCTGGATTGACCAAAGGTCGGGTTGGAGAACAACAGGTAGCTGGGTTAAACTTTATCTAAGTGAGCCGTCTCTTCCCCTTCTTTTTTCTTTCTTTCCCATTCTCTTCATTCTACGCATGACGATGTTCGACCGAATGCTTTAGGAAGTGCCGTCTGAAGCAGGAGACGCTCTAATCAGCTGTTTTCTGCCGAGTCGATTCCCGGTTCTCTGATTTCTCTCACTAGTCCCTTTTCTTTTGAGTTTGCTAGTCTCTTCCACCGTTACTGACCGTCATTTTTTTCAGATTTATTTTCTTTTTCATCGCACTCGGTAGACGTGTGTCATCCTTCGTATACGAATGCAAATGCAAATGTTCTTTGATTCCAAATGGTTTCCGCGCCAGCAGGCTGTTCACCCGTATAGGTTACTAGAGTCCAGAGAGCTCTATTTCTCTTGTTGTGTCCCACAATAAGCTGGCTTGCGCTGTGTGGTTCATATCCTGTCCTTTCTATGAAGGGTGTTTGTGTGACCTCTATGGAACGTTTTGCGATAGTGGCATGAGGCCTGTTCGTCAGGGTCTCAAGAATGTAGCCGAGAAGCAGTGTTGTTGATATATAAGTATCTGGCAGTGGCTGCGGCGACGTTGACGACTCTAGTCACCGCCGTTGCTTCCTCAGAGTTCACCGTTAAGCTTGATTGTGTTAAGCTTCGTTGTTCATCGTCTGATCCCGTTCATATTAGCCCTTGATTCTCTCCTGTGTTCCTCAAGGAAGTTGGAATGACTGTTCATGACGTTCGTTTTGCTACTGCGCATAGCCATGGATTCCCGGACTGCCTGCGCTTATGCTGGGTCGAACGTTTGTTACGAACTGTCGTTGTTTGGTGGCGGCGCTGTTGATGGCACTTCGTGAATCTCCAGTATAAAAAGTCTCCGTCATCGTCGTTGCTTTCGTAGAGCTTGCCACCAAACAAAGGTTAAAGCTTGCTTTCAGGAGGCTTCCTCGCCTATACTACAATGCTTAGAATCTTATCTCATAGTCTCCCATGTTTAGGTTGACCGGCGCCGACGCGTCGCTTGCATATCCCAATATTTCGAGTGTAAAACATCAGGGTACCCGATGTTCATGGAGTGGGCATGCACGTATCCCCCCTCAGTTCAAACAGATACAAAATAAAAAGTGGTTTCCTCGCTCTGATCCTGCATGACAATCTAAAAATTATGATCAGCATAGTTCCAAGTCAGTATAAAGAGTGGCCGGGTACTTCGCTGGATGAAACAGACCAGATGTAATTATTCGTCATGACAGATCCGGTCCAAGTGTTGTCCCCGTTGCTGCAATAGCGAGTAAGTACCCATCCAAATATGTTCTAATATACAAGTCCACATACTCAGCGACATCTACGATCCAGTTAATGCCAGGATAACCAGCGATCACGGGCTCATTACGAGCACAGGGAATATCCCTCGTCGTCACCTGCGTTCCTCTGCTTGTACTCATCACTCCCGTGTTGTCGATCTGCCACTAATTCGAAAATAAAAGCCTAAATGCACCGCCATTCGAGCAAAGGATAGCTTCTTACAACGTAGTCGGAGGAATCTCCCTTAACCCTAAGATTGTCGCCCGCAAGATCTGAATAGGTAACCTTCTGTTCCATGGAAGCGTCGGTGTAGATCTCATAATTTCCGGCAGGGAGAGCGGGCATGATGAGGCTAAATCGTTGGCGAGGATGCACAATGGTCCGTGAGATATCGATTCACTCAATCTTTATACTCCTACTGCCTAGGTCCAATCGATCATCGAGGTCTGAAAATCTCTTCATTCGTGCTGGAACTGACTACCTGCACGATTTTAGATAACATTATCGCGGTGCCTTCATCCGAAGCTTCTGACAAGAATTTTCTACCACTTGGAACAATTCTATCGATGTCCTGGCCTTAATAAAACCTGATATCGATGGTAAACAGATGTACTTTCCACTACCTAGTTGGGATGTATCGGAAGCCACAAGATTTCTATCTAGTCATGCGGATACTTTGAAACGCGACTCACATTTATCTGCAAGTTTTAACAGCAGTATTATCCTCGCTGTGAAGCTACTAGATCTGAGGGTTTAAATCAATCATGGAGATCTTCCCCTGATCATGGCTCTTGGGCGCGATCCCGTGAACTTGCAGCGACCAAGCAGGCGACTTACCCACAAGCGCGCCAATCTAACGGATTCGGAAATCAAAAACCGCATATTTCAGCATTCGGACCGCCCAGTGTAGAATCATCTGGGCCAACAACTCGCCAAGCGAACAGTCATACGACAAAAGTCTACGCTTCCTTGCTTTCGATAGTAAACAGACTCCAAAGACAGGCGTGACGCCGAAACGAGTCGGATGCAAGGCCAAACGCTACTTGGCCCCAGAATCGCATTCGGAGTTAGGTAAGAAATGCCCATAGCCAAGGAGCCAAGGCGCGACGCTTGATTGATTTTGAAGATCAAAAAAAGGCGGCGGAGCCAAATTCCAAAGCTCGACTTTCTTCATTCCCTTGAGAGTGCGTAGGACATTGAAGTCATCAGTATCGATGCCCACATTGCCATATCACTGGCCAGTCATGGAGTTTGAGAATACAAAACCTGCTACGGCTGTAGTTCACTTGTCTATCAGGCAGCTCTCGTCAGCGTGAAGCTGTATGGGTTATATATATATAAACTTGAAGTATTTGGAGATACTGGATAATTCTTACACTCTCTCAACTACTCGAAATACAAATCATTTATCCGAAACGGCCGACGATTGGGCTAGTCTCCTAGCTTCAAACTAACATTAGCCAACTCCCCTTTAAACCCACTACCTCCAATGATATGCGACGGCGCCGCAAACGACATATTCACAAGTTGCATGAACGCGCCCCGTATACTCAAGTCCGAAGTCCAATAAACTGGCTCCGAAGAACTGTTCAGAAGCGCATAGGTATGGTTCACCGTCGCGTGAATCTCTACGGACGTGAACGTATCAAGCGGAAGGTCAATACCCAGCGGATATCGGATTTTGGTAACGGCATCCTCGAACGATAACGAATCCAAGTAGAGGATCGAGTCCATACCAGTGAATAGTACGATAGAGCTAAGTTCTGAATCGGAATGTGTGGGTTTAACGCTGAATGAGAACGTATACGGCGGTCCGACGGATCGGAAGTTGGTTTGAAGAGGGAGTGACTTGGACGGGATGTTATCGTAGCTAAATACTTCTGATCCAGCTGGTAACCCTGTAGCACGATTCAAGTTCTGTCCTGGGGCAGCGGCATTGAGAATCGAATAGATATTCTCAAACCCGTCCTGCGTCAACGCTGATTCTCGGACGTCGGAACCCGCCCAAGTTTTCTCCCCGAGAATGTTGCCGCAATACTTTGCGCGAGCTGGTAATAAAGCTCCAGCGGCGTTGTTGCGTTGTTCCCCCAGTCGTTCCACAATGCCATGATAGACCCACGAAGAAGTGGGTTGTCGATTGAGGTATTATTAGTGGAATCAGTGGTCGAAAAGATGTTTGGAGCCCATCCTTTTCCATCAGGAGCACCGCTCCATAATAGAGTTGCATTCAGCGACCAAGGATATTGACCTTCGTCCGAAAATTTCCCGTCTAAGTATAGGAAAACCTGGTCGGAATTAATAATGCTATAGCCCTGCTCCATGAGTTGGACTGGAATAGAGCCACCGGGGAACCACCAGTGTTGGATAGTGACGTTGGTAGAGATGGATTCCGTCATACTGGGTTCATTAGTACCCCAAACACGAACGGACTTGCCACTTGTTTCTGAAATGTATTGGTTCATGTCATTGACAAAAGTGATGTAATCATTGGCAAGATCTTCGGAGTATTCATCTGCTCCAATAGATACCTCGGATGAGGTGAACCACGGCAGAAGTGCGTTCCATATGGATTTCACAGTCGGGATCGTTTCGGGAAATGTGATGTTCAATAAATCAGGACTTCCAGCAATCATCAGCTCGGGCTTCCACTTGGTTATAACGACTGAGTGGGCGGGTGTATCGATTTCTGGGATGATAGTGATACCGTGGTCTGAACAGGTTGTTTGTAGGGTAGTGAACTGTTCCTGTGTCCAACTTTCGTTCAATTCAGGAACGACACCAAAAACGGGCGAGTCTGAGGGAGGTTGAAAGCGGAAGCCTGTGTAGAGCTCACGCCAATTGGCACTTTGGAGAATATCTGTGTTGGGGACGAAATCTGAGGCATGGATATGGAACTCGTTAAGCTTGAAAAATGAGGCGTAGATACAGAGGTCAGCTGCAAAAGTCATCAGATGCTATATCTCTAATATTAAGCATGCCGGCGGCACATACCTAAGAACGTGGTCTCGACCCAGTGCCTCCCTACATCAAGCATGAAGCCTCTGACTTCCCATCCCGGATTATCTTCGCCGGTCCCAGTAGGAATGGTCGCAGGGTTACTTCCACCGGATATCGAAAGAATGACCTGTTGCAAAAAAGTTCTTGTACCTGAGTTTTAGGTAAATGAGAAACGAGAAAAGCTGTAGAAAAAAGGCACAAGTACCCCAAAATGCACCAATGGCCTCGACACCTCTGATAGTGTACAGTTTTTCTGTTATTTCAAAACTGTAGCCCTCGACGGTTGATTTACCATTGAAAAGGGTAAGATTAGAGGAGTTCGAAGGTCCTAATGTCAAGAACACTGTTGGAGCAGTGATACTAGAGGCGTCCCCAGTCTGAACTTGAGATATATTATTGAGCCCAGTAACCGATACGAGGTCTGAACGGAAAGTCTGAGCGAACCCGAATAAAGACGGGGACCCAGAGTTAGCAAAGGCGGGATCAACAACGATCCGGACATTGGAATCAACGAGAAAAGATGAACTAGACGATGTAAAAGATTTGACAGAAGGTATTTGAGCTGATATTCGCTGCACGAAAACGAGCAGCAGTAGCCCAAGAGTGTTTCGCCAGCACATTGCGTAGAGAGCCTAAAGAAACGAATCTCTATCAAGGTTGATACTTTTCTTATACTTACCTGACCTAGTACTATACATATGACGTCCAGTATCAGACGACCTTGAGGTCAGGCGGGAGGAAGCGTTTAAGCTTGGTACTTAAATATGCATTGGACAGAAGAACTTGGAATACTCTCATTTGCATACTAAATAAAACTAGATAGAAACATAGAAAAATATCGAATATCCAGAGGTACAAATACACGACTTCACTTCATTGTTTCGCGCTATTGAAATTTAAAAGAGAGGTGGTGGCAACCCCACATTAACGGTGAACTCATAAGTCTCGTCCGGTGCGCCGCTGAGGTAGGGCGTATAACCAGTGATTTGGAGACCCCCGTCGATGGTCGTCTGGGTGGAATTGGCTTGGACCCATCCTGAGGACGAATTGTAATACTCTGGGAGATTATAGAAAAGGTTGGGATTCATATCCAGGGCCATCAGCCCGATATAGTTGTCGCCGAATCGAGGGAGATCATATTTAAGAGCGAAACCTAGGAGCAGATAGTAAGACTCGAAGTGAGTCGGATTGAATCAAACTCGTCAAATGTCGCAACATACCCTGACTATAATCATCGCGGCCCATGACCATTGCTATTCCAAGGCCTTCAAGGAACGTACTCACGTTGGTGAAGGCAATAGTGAGGTAAGTCACAACACTTTCCAAATTGGTTGGAGGGTCAAATCCAGGAGGGAAAATCTGGCCACCTGCACCGTGGGGCTAGTTGAGAAACCAGAGGAAAATAGCAAGACGCGGTACTTACCTGCAGGAGCATATTTTGCTATATCTACGTACTTCCACTCGCCATTTGTAATTTCAGCGTTGTCAGCATACCAATCAATAGTGGACCATATGTGGTTTGAGTCAAAGTTGAAAATGTTCACCGTTAGGAAGTATTGTCGAAAGATGATACTTGAGAGCCAAAGGACTGCTAGGAAGACCGCAACGCCAATTATGCCCGCGATAATCAATCTGTAATTCGTTTGAACAGAGTTGATCATCAGACAAATTAGACGTACCCTCCGGCGCTTGCTACACTTGCTGGGATTAACACAGCCAACGCTTCGACCCCAGCCATAGCAGCAGCCTGTGTTAACCAAGCCGCCGCAAACGAAATACCCCAGGCAACACCTTCGGTAATCAGAGGGCCCATCAGCACAACAAAGACGAGTGCAATGGCACTCGCCACGATTTGGATCTATGAAGTTTGAACCTACTCAGAACCGCTTCGCTATACTGTAATCTATTTCGACTTACAGGTAGATTGCTCCAAATGTAGCCGCTCATCCCGAGCAATTGTGAATTCGCTGAATAAGAGCCGATGCTGATGATGGATTGCTTGAGCTCATCAGCCCTGGTGGTGGACGGTTCATCCTTCACATAGGCCCACACCGCATTGTTGCCAGACCATGAGATGTAATATCTTTGGCCTGCGGATTCGAACAACGACCAAGCCTTTTCACCGTTGTTCTTGATATTGTCATAGATGGGCTGTAGATCTCTCTGTGCTTGCGTACGCTTTGAGTTAATAGCGGCCATGTTATTGCTGGCCCATTGCTGCCTGGTATTAGAGTCAAGATACAATTCGGAGTAGATTGGTTTTATTTGTGGAGGTGGATCAGCTGTAATACTGTTGATTAATATAAAGCTCTCTATAAAGAGGCGATAGCTGACCTCTTGATTGACCACCTCTGGCAAGAGATTCCAGCCGTCTATTGTAAGAGACACCTAGAGCACATAGACTCCCCTCGTCTAGATATCATGACATTGAGAATTACGGAAGTCACAGGTAGTATCAGGTTATATATGGCTTACCAGCACGACCGTGAAACCCAACGACATGGTGGTCTTGAGGAACAGTGAACTCAAAAGGGGTTCCCGATTTTTCGCCAATACTATGCTGTTTCTTTGTAGTTTGGATGCGCAAACTTGTGATTACTTCCGTGAACGTCCCTGAGTGTATGCCTCAACTTTCAAGACGTGATCGTCCACGCGTTGATTGAACTTACCAGAAAAACCGGTTATGCACTCATCCTTTTCCAGCAACAGTGTGAGGTCGTCGACATCTCCGGCTTTACCATAAATACTCGTTGCACCTTTGACATAATGGCCACGGTAGCTACTGATACCCTTGGAAGTGGACGTGAAGTGAATGACCTGCAACGGGTACCAGGTTGCTCCTTCATCAAAAGCTGTTCCTCTTTCTGCGCCAAAGCAATTGGACTTCTTGATTGAAAAGTCGTAACGCTCGGGAACTGTCGATGCTGAGAACGGGAGCTTTATATCCCTTTCGATGATCTTGGCATTTAAAAAATCAGGTAAAGCCACACCGTCAACGCTCTTTGGGAGTTTAGGCAAGTTGGTTGGGAGTTCAGTCATTGTTAAAGCGATCTAGCACATGTTAAGTCAGCTAGTACTCGAGCAAGACAGTAAGCAAAAAGCATGCAGGGGAGTATACGAGGCTGGGAAGAATGAGGCTTACACTCCTACGAGCTCAGTTACTGGGGTAGGGGTGAACAAGGTATGTTCAACTTATATAACAGAATACGATAAAAGTTTGAGATTCGGAACATGCCGAAGTCCGTAGTAAATAGAGATGTAAGCTACGGGTAAGATAACAGTTCAGGTAAACATCGCACGAGTTAAGAGAGGGTTCTTGGTATTGTCCAACCACAACAGAAAGAAGAAAAGGGTGAAAATATACTCAAGCGTAGTACTTACAGCTTGCTGTAGAAAATTAAAAAAACATGGTTCAATCAAAGTCAGAAGCTTCTTACCATTCATAAGAGTAAAAAAATCAAATTGCTCCCACAAACCGAAAATGTGTTACTCCGCGGTCTCAAGGTCTCCATTCTGTCATGTGATTGCCTAATTTAATCTGTATCGATGGACTAACCTTCTGCCATATATTCACTGGCGGGACTTATAACGCGTATAAAAAATTCTTAGATTCTTAGAATAGCGTGAGTCTAGGCAAGAACTGTTTAGGCAGTGGAGACTCATAAATTTTTAGCCTTGGATTGAACTTGGAACATCTATGGATGTAGTATGCCGCACTTATCCAAATTACAGATATGGTGAGTAGAGCCAATAACAGCTCCCTTATTTGCAAAGGCTTTGAAATTAATCTACAAACTTAAGCATCTGAAAAGGTTCTCACTCTACGATTCTACTGAATCATGTGCTGATTAGTGTGGTGTTGCAGCCAGCACCTACCAATCGCGATCTGTGTCAGCCCCACGTTGCAGCACATACCACATTCAGGTCTCAAGCCGGTAATTCCTAATGTGATTGCATTACTAGCGAGCGAGCTGAGAGGGGGATCAAGCCTGAGGTAAATACGAATACAGTAATAAGACCACGCTCCACCACTACCGGGCTTAGAAGGAGGTAAGACACCAGCACTTGCCACTGAGTAAGGGCAGCAGATTTAATCAAAAAGGTTATATCATGTACCCACTGGACATGAGGTGAAAAAATAGATACAATGACCAATGTTAGAGAAGCGTTATTGAGGGGCTTTACCGCACGCTTCCACCCGTGGACGTGTCGTGGACATCCGGTAAGTGATGTCTAGAGTGGAGCAGAAAGCTAGAGGTTTGAATAGGGAGAAGGTGGGTGGAGCCCGATGAAAATAACGCGAAAATCGATTTAGAAATGAGAGCCTGATCAACGCGAAGTTAAATGGGCGCCAGATATGGCACGGCTACAAGCTAGACTCATCACCTGCTGACTTATCCTTTTCCCAGCTTATCTCGAAACTTTTCTTCGCTGACTACAAGACAGCTATCCAAGCTATGTATCAATGTATCATCGGTATGTTTATGGAAAGACCGAGAAAGTAGATCAGTACTATATGATCAGATGATACCATACTAGGTTTGAAACTAGGCAATCTAGTAATATGTACTATAGTTATTAATGCTTGCCTATAAATTCCGAATTTCCGAGGCATGATGGTCAAGTCTAAAACTTTATGATTATCTATGAGTCTAGGCTACACATTCCCTAAACAGTTCTTGCTCAGACTCACGCTATTCTAAGCGCCTTGCTAACCACGCTTCTAAGATGTTTTAAAAGTCCCGGCCTATGATTATACAGACACATGTTTAAATTAGGCACAGAATGGAGACCTAGATACGTTGGGATCGCGAAGAACACATTTTCAGTTTGTGGGAGGAATTTGATTATTTCACCCTTGTAAATGGTAAGAAGTTTCTTATCTTGATTGAAACAAGTTTTTTTTAATCTTTTACTGCAAGCTCGAGTTGGAATAACATAATAGTATAGCTCCACCCCTTCCTTCTCTCTGTTGTGGTTGGACAATCTCAAGAACCATCACTTAACCCGTGCGATGCTTGCCTGAACTATTATCCTACCCCTAGCTTTAATCTCCATTTAGTATGGACTTTGGATAACCTGAATCTCAAGCTTTTATCGTATACTGCTATATAAGTTGAACATGCTTACTTGCTCAAGCATCCCGTAGTACCCCAGCGACTGAGCTCATAGGGTTGTAAGTCTTGTTTATTCCTGTCAGCTACTCTGTCTGTGCTCGAGTATTAGCTGACTTGACCTGTGCTAGATCGCTTTAACAATGACGGAGCTTCCAGTCAACTTGCCCAAACTCCCAAAGAGCGTTGGCGGTGTGACTTTACCTGATTTTTCTAATGCCAGGATTATCGAAAGACATATAAAGCTCCCGTTCTCGACAGTTCCCGAGCGATACGATTTTTCAATCAAGAAGTCAGACTGCTTTGGCGCAGAAAGGGGAGCTGCTTTCGACGAGGGGGCAACCTGGTACCCGTTGAAGATCGTTCACTTCACATCCACTTCCAAGGGCATCAGTAGCTACCGTGGTCATTATGTCAAAGGCGCAACTAGGATCTATGGTAGAGCCGGAGACGTCGATGACCTCACGCTCTTGCTCGAAAAGGATGAGTACATAACCGGTTTTTCCGGTAGGTTCAATTAATACGTCGACAACTATCTCGCACTAACCGAGGCATACCCAGGGACGTTCACGGAGGTAATCACAAGCTTGCGCATCCAAACTACAAAGAAACAGCATAGTATTGGTGAAAAATCTGGAACACCTTTCAAATTCACTGTCCCTCAAGATCACCATGTCGTTGGGTTTTACGGTCGTGCTGGTAAGCAATAGATCCCCATAGAATCCTAAATTCTCAATGCCATGGCCTAGACGAGCGGAGTCTATATGCCCTAGGAGTCTCTTACAATAGACGACTAGAATCTTTGACCACGGGTGGTCAACCAAGAGGTCAGCTATTGACTCTCTGTAGACGACTTTATATTAATCAACAGCATTAAAGCTGACCCACCTCCTGATCTAAAACCAATCTACTCTTCATTGTATCTCAACTCAAGTACGAGGCAGCAGTGGGCCAGCAATGACATGTCCGCTATTAACTCACAGCGTTTGCAAGCACAAAAAGATCTACAGCCCGTCTATGATAATATTAAAAAAAACGGTACAGGTGCTTGGGTGTTGGCTGAATTCGACGGCAAGGAGTACTATGTCTCGTCGTCTAATACCGCTGCGGTGTGGGCCTATGTCAGGGATGAACCAGCCACCACAAGGGCTGATGAGCTCAAGAAATCTATTGTCAGCATCGGCTCTTATTCAGTGAATTCACAAATGGTCGGGATCAGCGGCTACATTTGGGATAATCTTCCTGTAAGTCCAGAGCATAGTGAAGCAGTACTGACTAATGTTGTTTCATAGATCCAAATCGCAGCGAGTGTCGTAGCGCTTGCATTTGTTGCATTTATGAAGCCCCTTATTTCCGAAGGTGTTTCCTGGGGTATTTCTTATGCTGCGAGTCGGTTGGCACAGGCTGCTGGCGATGCTAGCCTCGAAGCGTTGGCCGCCTTAATCCCCTCAAGTGTAGCAGGTGCTGGAGGGTATGCATAACTTGTGTAATGACCAACATTGTGTTCAAAGGAGTTACAGATTGATTATCGGGGGTGTAATTGGGATTGCGCTCTTCTTTGCCGTCATTTGGCTCTCAGATATTATCTTTCGACAATACTTCCTAACGGTCAATGTTTTCAACTTTGATTCAAGCAGCATCTGGAAAAATGTTACTTGGTATGCTGACAACGCCGAAATCTCGAATGACGAGTGGAAGGATGTACAAATAGCAAAATATGTTCCTGCAGGTAAGTGCCGCGTCTTGTTATTTCCTCTCGGAATTCCTAAACAGCCCTGTGAGTATAGGTGGCCAGCTTTATCCACCTGGCTTTAGCCCTCCAACCGCTTTGGAAAGCGTTGTTACTTACTTCTGTATCGCCTTCAATAATGTGAGCACCTTCCTCGAAGGCCTTGGAATAGGAATGGTCGTGGGCCGCGATGACAATGCTCAGGGTATGTCTCGACATTCAACCAGTTTGGTTCAATTCAACCCACTCCGAGTCTTACTATCTGCTCATAGGTCTCGCTCTTAAATATATTCTCCATCGATTTGGCGACAACGAAATCGGGTTGCAGGGCATTCCTGGCAACCCCAACAGTTTCGATCTGCCAAATTACTACAATTCAGGCTCCTGGGTCCAAGCTAACTCCACCGAGACGACCGTCGGGAGTCTCCAAGTCACTGGTTATACGCCCTACCTCAGTGGCGCACCAGACCAGGCTTATGAGTTTAACGTTAATGTGGGATTGCCACCACCTCTCTTTTAAATTGGAATAGTGCGAAACAGTGAAGTGAAGTTGTGTATTTGTATTCCTGATCTTTGTTTCTATGTTTCTGTTTCTATGTACTTACTTGCTATGTACTCTATGAAATGCGAAGACCCCGAGTTCTTCTGTCACATGCGTGCTTCTAAACGCTTCTTTCTGCCGGTCTTTTGATACCGCACAGACTTAAGTAGATCAACCTTTTGGGGGAACTTCGTTTCTCTAAGCTCTGCGCAATATGCTGGCGAAACGCTTGTGACCTCCTGTTCCTCGTTCTCGTGCAGCACATACCAGCCTAAATACATTGGGCCCTGAAATCCTCCACACCGTCTACTTCATCTTATCTTGTTGATTCAACGTCCAGTTCGTTGTTGACTCCATCTCTGCGGACCTTGGGTCCCCGCCTTATTCGGATTCACTCAGACTTTCCATTCGGACCTTGTAAGACTGGGCTCGATAATAAAGCGCCTTGACAGGATTTAGGATATCGGGTCTAATCAGACGGACAGGCACTCAACCGATTCACCGAACGTGGGCATCAAATTTACAAACGAGACTCAGACCGACGATAAGTCCGCATTAGACAAAAGGCAAGAGGCCTGCCATTTGAGCACCCGACACTCCTTCCTCCTTGACTCACGGCCCAAACTGACAACGAATCAAAGCCGAATGAGGCTGGCGGAAGGAGCATTCACCATTCCACATTTACCATTCCATTTCCATGGAAGCGATATTCTTGGACTCGTCGGACGTGCGGGGCAAGCTACTTCCTTTCTTACCGGCGGTATATTCTTCATTTTATATCCCGCTGTTTCGTGTACATTCTGGTGGCTGAAACAAATAATACGTTATATTCAAGGTACGCGTCATAGTAAGTACAACATGGTGCTTCGCACATCTGTAGAGCTAGCGCACCAACGCTATTGAGCTACGGAAACATGTCAAGCAATAGCGCGGGTACTAGTGTCTTGCTGTGCTCATTTTAAATCTGTCAATTAACGTCCGGCTCCTATTCAAAAATGACGATAGTCAACGGTAGCCTTTTTTATTATACTAAGAAAGGTATATAAGGAACGACGCTCACTGATACTTTTTTCCAGAACACCCTGCTTTCTTAGTGCTTCTAAACAAATCTCGAAATGTACAAGTTCTTCTCTACCGTCTTTGTCCTTCTGCTCGTGCAAACCCTTGCAATGGGAGGAGCCTCTGCCACATGTCCGTACTGTCCTTTTCAACCTCGCAAGTGCTACGTGCTGACCTTCTTCCTCGATCTCTAGGTACTTCCAATGACGACGTAAGTACCCATGCTATCGTTTTTAGATTTGATGATTAGAAAGACTCACGGGCGCGAATCCACTTTACCTTCCTTTGGTTACAGTGTAAGTTCGCATCTGTACCAGCTCTTTTTCATGTTCTTATCCAAGTACAGGCTATAACGGCCAAATCTGCTGCCCGTTGCTCTCCGATGATCCATCCGGGTAAGTACACGGAGCTTTTGAAGTGCCATATATTAGTAGTCACTTCCCTGATACTGACTCGGCGATGCCTCTCCGCAGATGCAGGGATCCGCTCCCACATTTCGGTGGACCTGGCCCAGCATGTACTTGAAATGCTACAAGGAAGGATGGTACTGAGGGCTAGTGACTCGGATAGAAAGTTGGATTTTGGAGCTCGAAAATTTGTGGATGTAATTGACTATTTGCGGCAGAATTTTAGTAGAAAATGTAACCCGGATAAAGCCTCTGCTCATCGGTTGAATTTATCCATTTCGACATTCTAGCTGTTCGAGCGTTAATTGTTGGTCAAAGAGGAAGTCAATGTATACATACTTGTCTGCACACTTTCACTCTATCGGTGAATGAGATATTTTTAAGGAGTCTTTTGCTTTGTCGAGAGTTCCATGGGTATCTTTCTAACTATAGGAAATCGGAATAGAAAGAAAGTTCCGTTCCGAATGCATGAGCTGCGGTGTTTTCTTTTTCCATAGTAAGGTGAGTGACGCGAAAGTAGATTTTTATCTTATCGCTGGATGCTGGTATGTATGGTTTAGTCACAACCAAGGTCAATACGAGAATTTGCGGGAGGCATGTGATTTTGTGCTGCGCCAGAGGTGTAGGACAACGGGGCTAGATTGAGTGTCTACCTTGAGTGAGTTTCAATCACGTAATACGTATATCGTTTAACACAAACTGACCATAAAGGTACGTTTCTGCGCCAAGGAGACCGTAAGGATTGAAGATATCTTGTTACTCGGCATTGCCAGTGAGCGAGAGGCATTTCAGGCATACAGAGCACTAGCTAGATTCGGCACGAGTCGATAAGAAGAGATGGTGGTGGATATTTTTTTGCGGCTGCGCCTCAACAAGATATGAACGTCCGTCCAGATTCCACTATCAACTCCTCTTGCAAGCTTGTCCTCTCGACCTATCAAAAAGCAGATCTGTCACATCTACCTCTGCTTCCCTTGCCTGTTTTGCTACCGTTATTTGGGAATATGAGTATTGTCCAAGTAAGCCTCGTCGCTTCGAACTGACAGCTCAGAAAGAAATAAGCGCCAAGGAGCCAACGGTCCGTGGCTTTGAAACTCGCACGCGCCAACCAGACACGCAATTTCTCCCTTGTATGATTACTCTTGGGGCCTGGGCAGCAAATATCCATTTCTTACCGGACTCTCCATAGAAACATGTCACCTCAGAACTCAAGTACTCAGCGCGCTCAAGCTGCAAGATTGACCGGGGCCAGTGACTCGCAAGACACACCGCCCAAGGAGACAGAGTTTTCGCAGCGCTGGCATTCGTTGTCTAATTGTTGGGTACAGAGGTGGAGACTCAGAGATCCGCGAGTGTTATGGCCTGTAATCCTTCCTCAAGGTATGCAAGGCATGTGACGTGTCACTTTTCCGGTTGCTTCTGTATTACGAGCCGACAAACAGAACTTTTTCTTTCTCTTGAAGTTGATGTTGAGTCACAGCTGTTACTGGAACGTCGAATACAACACTGAACGTCACTCAACCGTCCGCCGATCATGCACCAGCTCACTTTTTCCAGAGGAGATTCCGAGGATTAACTTGATTCTTTCTGCTTTTTGCAACGCATCCAAGAATATCATAGCGAGCAGCGTCCTCTATTCCACTGTCATATACCTCCCGAATTCTCGATTCAACATCAGGGCGATGGAATTATTCCGATCTTTATGATACACTTGTATTACTTCTGCTCCACCCACATCTCTTCGCCTCTCTGCATGAAACACTGTATCTCATACATGCCTCACGGGTAATAATCCTATGGTCCGGAAGTGGTCTTATCGTCAAGCCTTGTTCCCATGTGCAGTATCCATCTCTCGCAGGAGGTACTTCGCTACCCTCCCCGACTGCTTTCTTTTTCTTTGATGCTCACGCTCACACTGTATTTATCTATTGAAGGGTTTGGACTCATGTCCCTGCATACTATCGATTAAATGAGCACACTATACCACAGTGAGACTGCTTTGACTCTAGGTCGCGCTAAGCGGGTGATGTGTGAATGAGTGAGTATAACTACACATAACAATGACCTCGCTTACAGCTTTCCTCTTCGATTTCCCAGACTCATTGGTCACCGGAGCTTTCCCTTCGTGTTCTACAACCCCTGCCGGACTTGGACAACTTGGACAATGCCGACACGGCAACAAACCCGGATTTTTATCTTTGGCTTCATCGTGGATGCGTCATACTATATTTCCCTCTTCAGTCCGGCGTTTTTCCGTCCCCTCAGCTCAATGCCATTCTTCGCCTCCTAAAGACCGAGCCCCCCGCAATTGTTTGTATTTGGCTTATCAGTACTCCAGTAACATCCACCCTCAACATGAACCAGACGTAGGCAATGGAAGGTTTGGCGAGCGATGCTGGTGGATATGCGGACTATATCTTTTATCAATACGCTGCGGTTTCGTCTGGTGAATGCACCCACTTGAAAAGGGCTTCACTCGCCAGACATCCGAGCATAAAAAAGGCAATATAGTTGTAACTGCGTGCTAAGGAGTGTAGTGGAGTACTTCTCGGGATCGAGACGTCACCCAGTAGGACAAGCACCGAAATGCCTCTAGTTTAGTTTAAGGAATAGCTGTAAGCAGCGACCAAACCACTTGACGTTAATTTTCCCGTTAAAATGCGATATTTTACACAGAGCCGCCGCCTTCGGCGGACTCCTACATTTCAAAATATAAGACCTTTACGAAAGTCACTGTACTGACCAGAAACCTGCTTGACACTATCCCTCTGGTATAAGTATTTATTTTACTTCGCATATGCTTGATTCCATCTACCGGACTACTAAATTGGGTAGCTGAAAGAAATAATACCCGCGACTCGGTATGGGTATGCCGGTACTACCACGTCCGTATTACGGAACGCCTAGTAGGTGCGCTGGTGCTACCGGCTTTTTCTATTCCAACTACAGCCTGGCTCTAGCCAAACGCCGATTACTATAGCGGAGAAGTATATAAAGGGAGGCCTTCAACTGACTTCCTCCAGAACACGCTTTCTTTCCTCATCCCTTCAGACTAATCTCACCTTACTCGACTTTTGACTCGAAATGTACAAATTCTTCTCTGCCGTCTTTGCTCTCCTACTCGTGCAAACCCTTGCCACAGGAGGAGTCTCTGCGACCTGTTCGTATTACTTCCTTATATTTGATGCGCATGTGTATTGACCATCTTCCCCTCGCTCTAGGTACCAGCAATGACGACGTATGTATCCCTGCTGCTGTTTTTTTGTTTCGGTGACTAGATAATATTCATCCACATTGCCTTGCTTACAGTGTAAGTCTGCACTTGTATAAACCCCCATCCATTTTCTCATTTAATTATAGGTCATAATGGCCAAATCTGTTGCCCGAACCTCGCTCAAGGTTCTGGGAGTCCTGTCGGGTAAGTGTATAGAACTCTACGTGGTCGTGCTAGTAGCTCACTGACTGACTCGGTGATCCCTTTGCTGCAGATGCATCACTCCGCTGCCATCTGGTCACGGAGTGGGTCCAGTATGCATTATTTGAATACTTTGTGACGGAGAGAGGGTAGTAGTGTATCTGGAACTTGGAAGAGCTTTCGGAGTTAGGAAATCGTGGATGTATTTGATTATTTGCACGTTTCATAGATTTAAGAAGCCTGGATACTTGGAGTATTGCCAGTAAATCCCATGCCTTGACTTTCCCCATCCTTTGGCCATTTTGCCTCGTCCGGGCTAGTCATCGAGGGCGGAAAATGCAGTCTTGAGCTATTTCCAGTTGTCGTGGAATGGTATTCATAATTTCAGCCTGTAGTCTCGTCTCCAAAGTAATTTAAGACACCCAGCAATAGTTGACATAGATCATCGATGTTCTACAACATTCCAAGAATCCTCCCCAAGCATCCATAAAGTATCATCCAGTAGAAGCCAAGTAGAGGTTTTCGCGGTCAGTGCTTTGACAAGATAACAAGTCTTCTTGTCCAGACCCCGTCCATCTTTTCTTGGCTAAAGAGCTGTGCCACCTCTACGTTCCACGTTGTAGGGCCGTTTGTATTCCGAGAATAAGCGCCAAGGCACCAGCGGTCCGGCTTGAACTTGGGCGCTCTCGCGCACATGCACATCAGCATGGTTTACTTCACATTGGGATTTAAATATCTACACTCAGAGTAATCGACGACGTCTATTTCCGACATCAACCTCCGAATTCGATCTACGAATGTCAGTGCGAATGCGACTACAAACTTTTCTCGATGGGTTAAACCGTCTGGCTATCTTGCACCAGCTCGAGAATGTTGACTTTCTTCGAAGAGAATTCGACAAACGCTCGAGGGATGTTCCATCCGGATTGATGATGTGAGGAGCTGGCCGAGAGGGGACCATTCATAAGAAGTGTTAGATGTTTCTCCATCGACAAACTACCAGCAATCCGTCCTTGGGTGAGTTTACTTTGGAAATCATAGTCATATTGATGGGAGATTCCGAGGTTACAGACACGAGACGACCCTTGGAGTACTGGCCTCCAACATAATAGGTATAAACAAGGTTACTCTCGTGGTATGTCCGCCTTCAATGCCTCATTTAAAATAGGCACATTGCACTGCTGCTCGCTAAAATATATCTGTTAGTATTCCTATCACTCTCGGCCCGGGGCTCGCTACTTAAAAATTGAAATCTCAATTTCTGATAAACATCTCCAGTGGGGCTCTACGGGAGAGTGTAAGCAGCGAACGCGAGCCACTTGACGTTAAATTTTCCGCAAAGCCGCCGCCTTCGGCGGATCCTTAAATTTTAAGTTTTAAGATGTTTACCAGAAAATCCCGCCCGTCGCCACCATCTGGCAAGTAATTTCTTTTCCTTTGTATTTACGCTCCACTTGTACTCCAGCTCACAAATATCACTGGAGTACTAGGGATGGCTGTTCATCCCTAATGAATAATGTTATTAATTTAGTATTCTTATGGTTTACCATTCCTCATAGCCTGCCACTGGACTCCGATGCATTGGCTGCGCATACACTGAATTCCGATACGGCGATTGCATGAGGGGGGCAAATTTCCGCTATACTTACTTTTGTCTCCATATTTGCGGTAACTGAAACAAATAATACTTGCAGGATATGGGTGTATAATGTCCGTGTATGAACGTTAAGCTTCCGACAAACCCGCTGGTCCTGTCTGTTCTGACCACAGCCTTGCTCTTGCCAAATAAAATACCTATTATAATGAGAGGATATATAAAGGGATACCTTTGACTGACTTCCTTCAGAACACGCTTTCTTTCCTCATCCCTTGAAACAAATCTCACCTTTTTGACGCAAATGTACAAATTCTTCTCAACCATCTTTGCTCTCCTACTCGTGCAAGGCCTTGCCATGGGAGGAGTCTCTGCAACCTGTTTGTATCGCCTTTCTTTATATATCTTTGATATCCATGCGTATTGACCATCGTCTTCCTCTAAGGTACCAACAATGACGACGTAAGTACTGGTGCTGTTTTTTTCAAAAAAAATCATCGTTACTGGAAAGATTTATCCTATCCACCTTATTTGTCATAGTGTAAGTTAGCATTCATCTACCCCTGCTCTATGTTCTTATCCCTTTACAGGTCCTTCTGGTGAAATCTGTTGCCCACTGGTTGCTTTGCGCCGGGAATCCTACCGGGTAAGCTCTGAAGTGTGATCGTACTAGGAGCTCACCAATTTGGTGATTCCTTCGCTACAGGTGTATTACTCCACTGCCAGTTAGTGGTGGGCTCGGTCCGGCATGCTTTTAAATGTTTTGCAGCGGAGAGAAGAAGATAACCAGGCTTGTGTTTGGAGCTTTCGGGTTGAGAAATTGTGGATGTAATTGATTATTTGCACGTTCTAATAAAGAGGAAGCTTGGATACTGCTCATCATCAAGTAATGCTGGATGTAACACTACACCTTCCTATATCCTTCCATCTGGGCAATGCTTAATTTGCTTACTCTTGGATGAGTCGATGAAGTATAAGTACAAGGAAACTCTGACTTCATCTCCAGTGGACATAACCAAGGCAACTACCCTTTAACGTTGAGGTTGAGTCGAGTTGGAAGTCGAACCTTGTGTGACTTTGAGTACCGTTCATCTCCGTTCATACTCCAGTCCTATATCAAAAAACCAAACGAAGATGAATTCTGATGAAGTGAATAGTTCTAGTACATCTAGCATAAGTATACCATTTTTTCTGTACTCTTGGCTGCAGCTTGGCTTCTCACACGGACCACCGAACTACCCCTACCCCAACATCCATGAAGTTGTCTCAATCTCAGGGTGGGTATGTCCTGACTCGTAAGTTAATGATGTCTTGGTCTTGGTCAGCACTTGGTCCCAAGCCTATACTAAATATGATACTACTAAACCTAACCGGTGTATTCTTGACTCCGTATGCTACGTCTCATCCCCACTCCGGCAGCAGAATTAAATGATTTGCAAGGAATGCTGGTAGCGCCTAACCCATAGTAAACATTTCTAACCAATACTATAGCTGTTCGAGTTTCAGGGTACTCCAGCCTGCTCTAGCCCGATGGGAACACTTCACCTGCTGTCATAATGAGGGGGTATATAAAGGGAGACCTTTGACCACTTCTAAGC
>JADNRY010000435.1:0-49035 GCA_015501585.1 Rhodocollybia butyracea | reverse complement strand
TGAGATCGATCGCGAGCTTGCCGTCAAAGTAAAGATTTCCTCTTCCCGCGAGAATGAGAGAGAACTGATAGGTTCCGGACTCATCTGGGGTAAACGAGGTAGTGTACTATTGGAAGATATTCAGAATCCGACTGGTAAAGGAAATTTGATCCGTACACGATAGTAACACTCTTTCTCGACCTTGGTCTCATCCTAACTCAGAGTAGATATATCAACGGTCAGAATATGTAGTTTTGAAAGTGTACCCACAACGCCATCAAGTAAGACACAATTGCTTCCTTTCGTAGTACAGCTCCAGACACATGGCTTTAAGCTGTCGTTCAAACTGGGCTCGGCGGTCGCAAAATGCTTGCTAGGTTTCTCGTTCCAGAATTCCAGTAAAGCCCCTTACCCGACCCGTCTTGAAGTGATATATATGGATCAAGTAGAGGGTTATACTTGTGAGTCGTTGTCCCAAGAGCGAATTTGACGTCTACGCCGAGGTCCTTGGCGCTGGACTGGATACCCTCCAAAGGGGTAACGGTATAAGACTCGAGTAGTCGAGCCGAACCTCCTCCTGAGGTCATCGCGTACTTTGCGTTTGGCCCAATGACAGCAATTGACTTGACATTTGAGGAGAGCGGTAAAATATTGTGATCGTTCTTGAGGAGCACAATCGAATCGGATGCAGCGTCTCGCAAAAGCTTTCTGAGTTCAGGAGTATCTACTCCTTCTTCGGGCGCGTTAAAAGGAATCCCAGATGCATAAGCTCTTTGGAGAAGTTCAAGCACCTTGAGACAGTCCAGTTAGAAAGCGTAAAATATACTTGTTTTTTGAGTCGCACCTTGCGAGCTCTATCGTCCACGTCACTCGGGAAAAGCTTTTGGCCGGCGAGAGATCGTTCAACGGCCTTCCGCGCATCACAGAAGGCCCTCTGTTCACTACCATTAGAGCTTGGATTAAGACTACTTGAAAAGCAACGTACGGCATTTCAAGATCGACTCCTGCTTTGATTACTTTCAGCTGTACTGTATACGCCAATCCAGTCGCTCATGACGAGGCCTACAGAAAAGAAAGAGCGTCAGAAAGGTCAACTTGTTGCTCCACCGTCATTAACCTTTAAAGCCCCATTCCTTGAACAGAAGGTGAGCCTTGGTCAAAAATGAATCAAAAATCACGCACTTTACGCAAGATATCATTCAAAAGCCAAGAACTCTCGGAAACATGGACACCGTTGACACGATTGTACCTGTACCCCATCTGAGAATGCAGGTCAAAACAGCAAGCCAGGAAGCATACGAAGTCATCATTGCCCAAGGATCCGAGTGCTTTAACGCAAGCTGGAAAGGCTTAAGGTAAATTTCTCGAAGAGCACGCTCGCTAACATCACCTAGAGGACGTCAGGTCAAATACCGGTTCCAGTAATCAGCAACTTACTACTGATTGAAAATCTCTCGAATTCTTGGTCGTTTGCGACGTAATGCTTCAAGGTACTGCTCACACCAACCGATTGTAGGCCATTGATGTACGCCGCAGCAATCAATCCATTCAGCGCCGGGTCTTCAGCGAAAGACTCGAACGACCGGCCGCCAAGAGGTGAACGTTGAGTATTCACGGTAGGTCCCAGTAAGATATGGCAGCCCTTTGCACGACATTCTTCGCCCAGGGCGACACCGACCTTGTAAGCAAGATCGACGTCAAAGGAAGCGCCTAGGCCAGTCGAAGACGGAAAACAGGAAGAAGGAACGCCGTTAAAGAAGCGAGTTCCTCTGACACCGTTCGGACCTAAGCTGATAGTTGGAAGTGTACATTTGTTGATAGAGAGTGCATACCGTCACTCATCCGCATCGACGGAATACGGTCATCAATTGATTCTGTATGCCACCAGCCCTGTTTCGCATCTTGTGGGCAGACATAGTATTGTAGGAAAGAAAGGTAATTACCAGTCCGGCTAGCAGCTTGATTTTCTGGATTATTGAAAGTGAAGCAAGCGTTTCCTCGACGTTGAACGACATGATTTTCGGAAGCAAAGGAGGGGAAGAATAACCATGGCCTTTTTTATAAGTCTGCTCCAAAGGACCAGCTGACCAGAGATGTGGTCTGCGACTCTCAGCTCCGCGACGAGCAAAGTTCGAATCGGGGAAAGCTCGGATATTTGTCATGATCGTGACCGTGAAGCACCAGAAATTGTTTGAGCTGGTTTCAGTCTAAAAAGGTGTTCTGCACATTGGCTGAACATACGTGTTGAAGGAAAGTCTGAATAATATGAACAACTTACAGCTGTAGTTACAACGCTGTGAGAAGCAGAGAGAATTGTCCGAATCGATAAATTGGAATTGAGCGGTCGAGAAAATATGCTGGCAGGCCTGAGATACATTCGCACCGCGGAAATCAATCTAATAATCTTCATGTTGTAACCGCCTTCAATTGCACAAGTCTGGCTATAATCGTTTTGCTCTAGACCCATTGAAATTTCAGATTCAAGCAGATATCATATATCACGATCCATATCGAGACACAACTCTATGTCTATGTATTGCCTAACAAGAACATAAACCTCGGTCGACAGTGACACTTCGATAAACCTTCTAAAAAACGCACCAATGGGACGGATGCCGTAGTCGAGATAGCGTATTTTAATATGAGCAAGCCAGACGTTCAATCACCCCAGCTGATAGACAACTTGACGTTAGGATCGTCGAACACTGGAATGGCAGGTCTTTGTATTGGTTTTCTCTAAAAATACAACAAAAGTTAGCCCTACTTGACAAAAGGGAAAAAAAATAATCGGGAACGCACAGGCGTCGAGATGACGATTTTTGGAACATCTTCCTCTCCATTTCCGATCTCTGCTGAATCCCCTTCGGTGTCATTTACTGGGGCCTCTTGCTCTGTTTGAGTTTGCGCAGGAGACGCGGTACCCGTAATGGAGTCGAAGTCCTGAGCACTGTGAGAGGCAGAGAGGGAATCAGTTCGTATTGAAGACACGCGGCTCCGATGGTTTGGATTGGTGTATAGGTCTCTATTTTGATAGCTAGGTATCACGTTTACCATGCGTCTAAAAACAGACAAAATGAGCCAATGTTGTTTTGTCAGTGAAAGCAGATAGTACACACTCTTCTTTTGCTCGGACGATGACCCCAAGACGTTCTCGAACGCGGGCAGGGTCTATGGGAACTATTGAAGGTATTCTGAGTTGGAAATTGTCAGTAAACAACATTAAGTGGCAAGCCCGAAGCTTACGGTTCAGGCTGGTCATTTGTTGTAGGAATTAGATGGCTACGTTCATTGATAACATCTCGTTGATTTTCTCTTGAGTGGCCCTTGGAGCGCCAACAACAAAGGATATCGCTGAGAGGCATATGGTGGAGAGAGAAAAGACAAAGGCATAATGATTCAAGGAAAGCAAATTGAAGGTGCCTGAATCGGCCCGGATCCAACGAGCTTGGGACGTGCACGATGCCTAGCTTGGGAAGGCTTGGGACTGTGGCCACTCTAGTCTCGAAACCAAAGCTCTCGATGCGTAAATAAAGCGGTTCACGCTATGAGAGCGTAGCTTCTGGATCATGCTGGACCTCTGTACGCTTTTTAACTACGCGTCGTACGATTTGCACAACTTACAGCTTGGATATTCTAATGGAACCAGGCGCGTTTATTTCCATTACTCGCCGTATTTTCACGTAGGCCAGTCGCTCTAACCCCAAGCTTTGTGACTGGATGAATGTATAGAGATCAATACTGATGACTTGGAATGAAGGGAGTTGGATTGGACTTGGAAGTCGATGCACTGTTAACCTAATCTTCCTATTCGACGCTCGGCCAGCTTCAACGTTCCAGAACTCCAGTAGGCCCCGGGGCATTACTTTTCCGGTCTAAATGCATATGTACCTGGCTTGTACTGCGGTACCTGTGCTTATTTTCCTTGGTACTTGACGTTTCGGGTTCCTCGCAGCTCATCGACATCGCTCAGCTTTGAGGGACTGTCCTCGAACGTTTGAACTTGAAGGCTCTCACAAGTGGCAGGGTCTCGATTCTCCAGCGATGAAACAGGTGGAAGCTGGGTGGAAGAGAAAAGAATAGCAGTTAGGCTTTTCAGTCGGTGATTACGGGAAGTTGACCCTGGATTTCTGGAAGATTCAGAGCAAGTTGCACGCCAGAAGCTGAGAGCTGCGGTAATAATCCAAGTATCCATTTTTTGGTTTCTCGACAGTACTGTAGCTAGAGACGCGAGCTTTAGCTCGTTACCCGGTTAGCCGTGTAACACTAGCGACATTCAGAACTTTTGTTTTGGTTGTATCAGATGCTCCACACGATACGCGGCCCAATGTATGTACCTCAATTGAGACAAATCAAAAATTATGTGTGATGTTCCACGGTTCCCTTGTGTAATTTTACTCATCTGAGCAACGACGTTCTCTCCACTTCTCCTCGCCCCTCACCTCAATTCTCCGAATTCCTACCTACCTATCCGGTGGACCACGCTCGCTTTCCCCACTTATTCTTTTCCAACATAATTTACCATGAGAGGCCGTAATCTTGACGAGGCGGCCGATTCGCTCCTTGACGCTCGCGAATCTCAAGCAGAGTCCAGCTATGTTCGATCTATTGCTTTCTTCCAATTTCCATCGGTTAAAACTATTCGCCACTATAGGGTCCGTTTCCATCTAGCAGTTCCTTCTCCAAACGCCAAACAAATTCTTCTTCTATCGCCGACAAAGTGAGCCAACGCATGCGTATTATCATGCAGCCCAGTTGACTTATCCTCCTTCAGTACTCTCTATCCGCCGACCCTGCAACATGGGGCTCCAATATATATTCCACTGTCAGAGAAGCGGATGATTCGCTGCATTCTCTTGAACCCCAGAAGAAACTAGATGCCCATCCTTTCGTGTTGTCCAGTAGAGCTTTTGCCAATCTCGGATGTTTGGCGTTTCTCTTAGTGATTCTGGTGGGATTATTGTACGTCTGCTCAGCTCATAACTTGGGAAGCACTCATTGACCCTACAATTCTATTTGTAGCCTTGGTTACCCTGTGCTTACTTTCGCACAGAGAGGAGGGTTTTCCACAGTTACTTCTTTAAACACCAAAACGAACGGAACTGGGCAGGTATGTTTACACAGTAGCGAGGGACGCTTGATGTAGATAGCTAATGCAGGAATCGCTGCAGGTCCCGTCTATGCCTTTTGGTCTCGTCGACATAGACACACCTAGCGATGCTCGCACGAAAACTTCTTTGACTGATGGGACGGAATGGACACTGGTTTTTTCTGACGAGTTCAACACTGATGGTCGATCGTTTTATCCTGGAGATGACCCGTACTGGGAGGTGAGTCCCGTTCACGAATCTGAAGGTCATGATAACTGATCGAATATGATGATTGGCCAACTTTAGGCAGGTTAGTGTTATTGTTTTCTCCCATTCCGATTCCTATCTAAACGCATTCGGACTAGTCAATTTGAACTACTGGGTAAGTCTTGGTGCTTTTTGTGAACGGTTGATTTTAGACCTCATTAGGAAACAAACAACTTGGAATGGTATGATCCAGCGGCAATCACAACCGCCAACGGATCTCTGGTGATAACATATGAAGAGAAACAGACACATAACCTCAGCTATCAAGGAGGTGAGTAAGATTCCTTCATCTTAGGCTATATCAACTGATTGATATTGTAGGGATGATGTCAACCTGGTATGTCGTTGTGCAGAATTGTATTAGTTTGGCGCCTTAGCTGTGCTGTAGGAACAAGTTTTGTTTTACTGGCGGGCATGTTGAAGCGTCAGTCATGCTTCCCGGTATCAACAACGTACGCTGTAGTTCCTTCTATCCAATGTGGACACTAGCTAATACGGTCTATCCAGGTTGCGGGATGTGAGTGGCGATGTGTTCTCCCTTTTTTATTTCACTCATCCGCAATGTCATTTTCTTCTCCTTTATAGGGTACGTCGATCCTCGTCCCTTCATACCCTAGATTAACCTTCTTATTTTTAGTGGCCTGCGATATGGGTATGTCACTTGCATCGTCAACCGTGTTTACTGGAATAAACTGATTTGCGATAAGACCTTGGGAAATCTGGGCAGGGCTGGTTACGGTGCAACTTTAGACGGAATGGTAAGCCCTTGCTTGATTTTTATTTACGCCGTTTTTCTGACGATCACGACATGTAGTGGCCATAGTACGTTCCATTGTCATCGTGCAGCTTCTACTCTAGCTGATCACCGTCTTGGATCAGCACGTACGATAATTGTGACGTTGGAACAGGTTAGTAGCCTTTACTTATGCCTTGCAAATCATAACCTGCTGTTTTACAGCCCCCAATCAAACTATCAACGGCGCGCCTCTAGCTGCCACCCTCGATGGAGCTTCAAACGTCAACGGCGCGCTGTCGTACCTTCCTGGCCAGCGTCTCTCGCGGTGCACATGCGCAGGTGAAAGCCATCCCGGACCTGTACACTCGGATGGAACGTATGTCGGACGAAGTGCCCCCGAAATAGACATGTTTGAAGCTCAGGTATGTTACGTCCCATTACATCCCACTTGTAAAAGGAATTCGCTACTGACTTCATTATTCAGGTCACTGGAACACCTTTGACAGGGCAAGTCTCCCAGTCAGCACAGTGGGCAGTAAGTCGGTTGATGTTCTTAAGGTTACATACTGCTAATAAACATTACTCTAGCCTTTCAACGACAAGTATATCTGGTTGAACACTACCCAAAACCTGATTATACCTAATACGTCGATATCCGCTTTGAACTCTTATATCGGAGGAGATCTACAACAAGCTTCTTCGGTTGTCACTACTACTAATCAAGACTGTTACGAACTTTCAAAAAGTCCCTGTTACTCGACTTATGGATTTGAGGTGTGTGTTTATCATAGACGACTATGGGGAATTTATGCTGAGATTTCGCTCTAGTACAAACCAGGTACGTTTGATTCGCTGGGGGATTCTGGCGTGGGCTGAATTATTATACGATGCGACGTAGGATTTGATAATGCGGTTAGTGGGCAATCTATAGATTTATCCTCTAGATACTAAACTTTGCCCAGTACATTTCTTGGATATCCAGTGGAACGCCAGCATGGACCCTCAATGTCGCTGGTATGGGAGCAGATCCCATTACAGAGATTGCTGCTCGTCCCGTCCCCCAAGAACCAATGGTGAGTATCTACATACTCCTGCTGTTCAAATGACGAACTTTTTTTACTAGTATCTCATCATAAATCTCGGTGAGTTCTTCCGCTGTTCTAAAATTACATTGCGCTGACTTTAAAATCTTTATTCCAGGGTAAGTTCCCTGTCAACTGTAAGGCGCTAACTGCTCACGATTGGGCGTCGTTTTTCCTACTAGGGTAAGCCTCTTTGTTCGTTCCCAAATTTACCTTCCACTCACTTAATCGCGGTGCTTTTATAAACCTTTCAGAGTGAGTTTATTCTTTTTTTGTCTCCTGTCGTACGGATGCTAATCGAACTGACAGTGAGCGAGAACTTTGCGGTCGTGGACTTTGAGCACCTAACGTTCCCAAATCACCTTCGCGTGGATTATATACGAGTCTACCAGGATCCTCAGAACATCAACATAGGTTGCGACCCCGAGGTAAATGAAAAATTAATCAACGATTGGACGAGATGCTTAACGGTATGGTAAACAGGACTTCCCTACAGCAGACTACATCAACACGTATGTTTCATTTCCTGTTTGCCTCTCCGCAAACGCTAAAACATTATCTCTCGCAGTTATCTTGAAGCCTACACAAACCCCAATCTGACGAATTGGGAGGGCGATTTCAAACAACCTTGGCCAAAGAACTCCCTTCTTGACTCTTGTTAGGATTTTCGACTTTTTTGTTTTCTTTCTTCATTGCGCGCTTTTTTCCTGGGATAATATACAAATAGCATTTTTTTTGTATTCCCAGTGTTGCTTTCGAAATATGATTACAGTGAATTAGGTCATGCTAGATTTTGTATGTCCTATCTTCGAAGGTGTAAAGCCATCTCACAAGCAGTAAACTCCACCTGTTTCAAGAACCTCCGTTCTGGCTTGTTTCTTCGCATATCGATTGTTTGAATGTTCGAATGCGATTGAGTAATATTTTGACCTATCTAAACACGGTTGAAGCAAAATAAGTATTGTTCATGCCAAGAACCCTGATATGGTATGTAAGTATCCGGTCAAGGCAATCCAGACTATGCTCATTGGACTCCAAAGTAGCTGTATGTGTATAAAAATGGATGGTACATGAACAATACATACATCGAGTGCTTGACAGCAACCTATCTCAATCGACTTTCACCATAGGTGAATCGTGTTCGCTCAGCACAACAATATTTGGCCTGGATTGAGTCGCTGACGACCTAGTTCGTTTTGGTAGTGGACAAATCATTCTAGGTGCCTTCTTTTTCTCGCCATCGGAGCTGATAGAGTCGAAAGACGGAGGAGAACGAGAAAGGAGACCAGAAGGGATGAAAGAGGAGAGGATCTCTTCTGAGTCCAGATCTGAATCAGAATCCGAGTCAGAGTCGGAGTCAGAATCAGAGGACGATGAAGATGCTGAGGATGAGTCGATCATGTCGGTATCTTCATCCCCAGGTTGTCCTTTCGGTTTCATATCAAACACACCAAGGCCGAGATTCTGGTGTGGCGTCAAAGACATAGTTGGTAACGGTAGTTGATGGCGATAAAGTTGATTCGTCAAAGATAGGCAGTTGATAAGGAGAAGAATGTCGGAAAATCAATGAGTATATACATGAAAACGCGCAATAAAAGAACACACACACACCATTTCAATGTATTGCGCCGCGTCGTCCTCTACGTGTTCCATGTCAACACTCTGCGGGTCTGCTTCAACACGTTGAGTCAATATCACGTTCGAGGCCTCCATTTGAGGTAGAAAAGCTTGGACTCGAAAAATCACTAGCACGTCAATCAGATGAGCGAAATGCAGTAAAGATAAGGACTCCTACGTACACTCAGAAGGTGGTTCAACGGCCCAAGTCTTGCGTTCCCCAAAGTCAAATTGGACGTTGGGCATGCCAAGTGGGTTTCCTACAAACCCAGAAGATGAGGTGGTAGAGTTGAGTTTTTCGAAGATGGATTCTAGATATATGTCCTAAGCTTCTTTGAAACAAAGAAACGAGTAGCAAAAAAAAAAAAAACGTACGGAGCCGTGTTACTCTTGCGTCTTCATCTTCAACTTCAAGCCTTTCTAGTTTCATATTCTGCCTTGCGCCTTCGGAGCTGTTTGTGCCCTCACGCGAAGGGACATGAGGAGCTTGCTGGTCTTCATCCATTGTCGTCGAAGGGAAAATAAAGGTAATTAGAAGAAGATATGCTTGGGTTTAATGAGGCCACGGGCAAAGGTAGCCTGAAAGCCAGATTTTTGAAAAGCGGAGAAGAGAAAGAAAGAAAGAACAGTGCTGGCGCTTGTTTTCGAATGACTCCGGCTCTCTCGGCATTGAATATTGATGTCCAATTCAAGACGCGTGCGCCACAAACGCGAAGTCTCCTGAAAATCTACCGATTTGGATGGAGACAATGTTTTTTCTTGATTGCATACTGGTGCGCCGGTTTCGCCATCGGTTGGGCGGGATCTCGCAACTCATCAACTCGAGAAGCTCTTTCTGTTATTTCTAATACCCAATGTCGCGTACTACGTAGTGGCTAACATCGCTGGCTTTCATTCTTGACCTCTAATACACAACGGCCTGGGTTTGATTTCCTCTTGAAATATGAACCTGTGCAACCTGGCAACATGTTCTTTTTTTGTAAAGCGACCAAACACTTGTATCTAAAACCTCTCTGACAATGTTACTTCTACCATCGGTACTCCAATGTGGTGTAGTGGCTAACATTGCTGTCTTTCATACCGAAGGCAGGACGTGTATATCACAGCAGCCCGGGGTTCGATTCCCCGCTTTGGAACTTGAGTTATGTAATGGTCGTGCTTCTATACTTTTTTCAGTACTGTTTTGCTAGCCAAGTCGTTCGTTCTCTCAGCTGCTAGGTACTTCGGTAACTTTGTTGGCTGTCCGTCCGAGAAATAATTTATTGCCTGTGTTGCTAAACAATATCAAAAGAATGACTATGCAATGACTATGTATCACAATCACTGGCTTGCTAGCTGAGTAGCTTGTCGGAAAACATGATTGAGGCAAACTAGTAGTGTCCATACCATGCGAACTTCAAGAGTACTTCTCGTCTCACAACACTGTTAATACTTAGCCATGCATAAGCATAACACCGAATCCCGGTGTGGTATGTAAAAATCAATCCTGAGTACATTGTTGGACTCCAAATTAGCTGAAAGGTAATCCAATGTGGTGTAGTGGCTAACATTGCTGTCTTTCATTAACGCAACCATTAAGATTACACAGCAGCCCGGGGTTCGATTCCCCGCATTGGAACTAAGTTGCTAGCTACTCAGCTCTATTTTTTTTCTTCTTCTAAACTTCTTCTGCCTGTTCAGTTTTGCTGGCACAAATGGCTGCTTCTCTCAGGTGTAACTTTGACATATCGGATGACCAAAAAAAACAGTTCACTGCCCTGTGTGTAATTCCAAAAGATAGACTATCACAATCAGCTAGCTGCAGGCTAGCTGTGTCGGGAGAAACGGTTGAGGTGAAGATCTACGCGTGTCATTAGGAACTTCAAGAGTATGCCTCTCGTTCTCACTGCATGCAGTTAAATAAATAATGCCTCGTTTGGTGCTGGTATATCATAGTATGTACTCTGATCAACCCACACTACGCCCGTTGGACTCGAGAACAGCCGCATAGGTAATAGTCCAGAGATGAAGATGCTGGGGCGCGCCTGTCCTAAGTTCCCCAAGTTCCCAAGTTCTAAACGCCCTGCAGTCCCTTCCCAGCAGCCTCCGCCTTCAACTTGTGCACCAGATCCGCCATGATCTTACTCCCCTTCAGCCATTCGCGGTACGTCTTCGCCTGTGGGTATATCGAGAGGGTTTGGTCCTTGTCCTACAAAGCAAAAGCAAACAAAGATAAAAAGATAAAAAAGATGTCAGTAAGACACTGTCTCCCACAAGTTCTACGCCGAAAGCGAAAGCGATCACGCATGATCATGAGGCATGGGGAGCTTACCCTGACACCACTCTCTGGCCCAGCTCTAATAACATACTCCCAAGACAGATACATCAGTTCTGCAGCTGGGTGGTCCGCATAGCGCGAGGCTTCGAATTGCTCTTTGGTGAGTTCGACGGAGAGCCCCGCTTTCTCGCCCGTCACTTCGCTGAATTGGGTGGCGATGTCGCGCAGGGTGAGGTATTCGACTACGATCTTGATTTTCTTGCCTGTGAGTGGGGTAAGTGGGGTAACATAGCCAAGCCAAGGAAACAAGCGAGTGAGTGATCAGAATCAGAATCGGAATAGGACATCAGAACGTCGGAACAAGAAAATTTGACTTGGAGGGAGGGGAAGGGAGAGAGAGGGAGGAGAAGGGAGAAGAGGGGGGAAGGGAAATTCACAACAAGACCGCGTAACGCACCATTCCAATTCTCCGGCTCCCTAAACGCAGGAACAACCCACCCCCCCAAATCCTCCACCGCAAACGCAAACACCGGCACATCCGGGAGGAACCCCACGCTCCAGCTGAACCCCTTCTCCTCCTCATACGTGGGCGCGAAAAAGCTTGTCCAGAAATTCTCATAATACATCGGGATGTACACAAACGTCCACGGGATCCCCGACTTCATAACCATATCCTCGATCTGCGCCTTCGATTTCCAGCTGATTGCCCCGCACTCGCCGTCGCGCCCCTCGACGGTGGACCACACGATGTGTTGCACACCTGCTGCTTGCGCGGCAGCGACGATGTTGGAACCGTGGAGTTGCTCCGCGTCGTACCCGTGCTCGTAGAACTGCGTGAGGCCGAAGACGCCCCAGGCGCCGGTGAAGACTGCGGTGACTTGGGCGAGGGAGGAGAGGTCGGCTTGGACGACGTCGATGCCCTTTGCGGAGAGCGCTTGCGCGGCGGCGGATTGGGGGTTGCGGGTTACTGCGCGGATGGAGAAGGTTCCGGAGGGTTCTTTGAGCAGGAAGTTGATGACGGAGCTTCCTTGTCTGTGAATTCGAATGAATCGAATGCATCGAGGTAGGGAAGTACATTCGTTTTGGGAGGGGAAAACTTACTGTCCGGTAGCGCCAGTTACAACGATGAGTTTGGTCATGGTATTGGGAGTGGTAAGTATTGGGAAAGGAAGGGAAGAGAAAAGAAAGAAAGAAGGAAATAAATAAATAAATGCTCCTCTTCCTGTTGCGGTCTATAATTTCCAAAATGTCGCGCGGCTTCCGGGAAATCATCTTTCCTGTGGCGATATCACCTGTTTCCAGTGGGGCCCTGTTCTAGCCTGTTCTTCTTTGTTCTTATTCGGTTCGTCCCTTGCATGTTATATAGACCTAAATAGTCGTAAATTCTAGAATCCATACTAACTTACACGCCACAGATATGTATACTAGTTTTCTTCAAAATTCACGCTATACCCTGTAAATGCACCGGCGCAGCCTTCACTCCTGACGTATAAAACAACTGTACAATTCGCCTGTCGTCTCCATTCCCCGAGGATCCAGTAACTGAATTTGGTTCGTGGGCGATCCTACGGGTGAGATGGTATAGATCAGTACTTTACATAGCGAAGTGATAACGAAAAGATTGAAGGAATCTGGGTGCGAAAACAATGTGAACTCACTTTGCAGATAACGAGATAGTGGTATAGTTCTTTGCGGGAGCAGCTCTGATTCTAAACTTGAGCGTGCGGGTGACGATGAGGTATCCAGCAAAGATACCGGTCTAAGGATGAGGACGATAGATTGATCAAGCTAAGATGAAGCAAGTTATGAATGTGAGCTTACCTTTCCTTCCTCTGTCTTATCCTGAGCTTGATCATCGACCTCAAAAGACTCCTTCCACTCCACACTGGTCTGATTCGTCCCAAAGGCCTGCCCCATCTGCTTGGTGAAATCGCCCACGGAAAGAGGACCAGTATGGTTCATGAAGATTTGCGCGTTTGGGGAGAACATTGCTTGGATTTGGGAATCGAGGGACGGACTCTGATCAGGTGTGGGATCATCTTGAGCGTCGTTAGAGGCAGAGGTAGTGTTGTGTTCGAACAAGGCGGTGAAATGAGACTGAGCCCATTCTGTGAGAGATTGAGGAGCAGGGGTTTCGTTCGACATGGGGGTTTTGGTTAAGGAAGTGCGAGATGCGAGAGAAGGTTTGATCCTGGGACTTGACGTCATTCCTAATAAAATCCTCATCTTTGTGATACTGGAGTCAATTTTCTGTGACAAGTTGGCATCGTAAAGCTCTTGGGGCCCTGGGCTCAAAGCTTGTATGAAGACCGAGAACGCGTAGTGCAAGTGAAGGCAAGGCAGCTGAGCGCTTCTTCATACCGGGCGCTTGTAGAACTGACCCTAACCCTAAATAGAACTAAATACGGCACTATAGCGCTTCTGCATTATCCGTGCCTGTTGAGGATGTTTTTGACTGGATTGGACTCTAGGTTTCTATGGGTTCAAGATGCCGTCAAGCTGCGATGTCCGACAAAAGCAAAAACGCACACTTTGGTAATTTCTAGTCGAGGACGAAGCAACGATTGAGTTCCAATTCGTGCTGAACGTTGGGTATAACCTTGAAGAGTTTGATGATGGAATCATCATCAGCTAGCTATTCTAGACATCGAGCAATCCATCGAGCTATATCTTTCTTCACCACCTCCACACTACTCCGACGCCTACTCTTCATTCGGCGTCTTTACCTCTGCACCCGGCCATTCATGTTCCGGTCTTGGTCTGCTCATTCCTGCTGCCCAGTCTCCACGAGACACAGACCACACGTACGAGCAACTAGGCAAAATCCTATGTCCATACAATGGCCAAAAGAAAGTCTCTGGATTCAAAAAGCTTTGGAAGGCTTTTCAAAACTGAATCCTAGTGATCACCGTTATATCTCAGTCTACTTGGCTATATCAGCTACCTAGACTTTTGGCTTTCCGCCATTTCGACGCCCAATGTCGACTCATACTTCCAAAGTCGCGCCTCACGCTAACCAATAGTAAATCGGAAACGAACGCGCGGCGGTGTGATATATACAGTGCGAGACAGGAGGAGGAGGACATGACAGGACTTAAGTACATAAGTACTAGAGCTCCAGGCCTGAGGCATGAGGCGTTGCGATCGTGGTGGAAAGGTGAGCAATGCCTCACATCCACATATATCCTTTTCTTACGCACCCTCTGTATCCCAGAATACCCTTACCTCTTGCCCTCGGGAAAACATTGTCTTTGCTACACCTACCCTCAAACCTCCTAGATATCATGCACCGTGTGGTCCACGACTGGTACCGGAGTCACCAGAACCCGATCGCAAGAGTTCTTTCGTGTTCTTGCCAGCATGCCTCATGCCATAATCCATATTGTCGATCCGTGAACGGGTCAAAGATTAATCACTCTGCTCACCACCTTCCCGGGCGTTCTTTTGGCGCAGGAGAGTCGTGTTTGAGAGATGATGTGCTTTCTGGAACTATTTGAGTCCGGCCAGCTATGTCCCGCTTTGTTTGTAAGAACATTTACACGGACTCGGACAAGGCGGACATTTACCTCAACTGCACTACAACGTGAGTATCAAAGGCCAGCATTTGTGAGATATGCCCATGGTGACTTCTGTTATGCAGAGTACTGGCGCCACACTACGAGGGTATTTGAGGAAGAGACGATGATCGAGTCGGGATTGTTACAAACAAAGTCGACACCGCCGTGCGCTTCTTCTGGATAGCACATCGAGCTCTTACATAGGAGACCTCATCGAGACCAATTAGGGACTTACTGACTGAGTTCAAAGTGAACACGCCGCTGCTCAGGATAACGCTAACAAATTCAGGGCGATGGCAAGTCGGTGTTCCCTTACTCATCGGAGCATTGTTTCGGCCAAAGTTTCGGGAGCGATTTCGAAGCGGATAAGACAGAGTGTTAGAGAGCGATGGTATGGCCACGACGTTTGGCGCAACGTTTCGTCTGTAAGAGACTCATCAGGCGGCTTATTCTCCAACGTCACGGCGAATTTGTTTGTCATTTACAAATAATGACTCACAGTGCTGAAATGGGATGTGGAGTGCCTGTTTTGGTTCTCGTACACTGCTCCTCATTAAAGTCTGTCCTTGCCATTATCCCACTGGGATATTGGCTGATAATGTAGCTATAATTTCTCATATACATACTGTTTTCGCGTACGGAGCATTGTTTCGGCCAAAGTTTCGGCAAGCCGCTGGCTCATGCCATCGATTGCGCCGCAGCTAGCCGCAGCCGCCATTGGCAAACATCGCGATGGCAGTCATAATCCCAGTGCAGGTTCTGTGATGGCTGGTTGAAACCGACATGAAGACAAGTTTAATTATCTCGTTCCTATTCCTCTATTCTGGGAGAAAGTGACTACTGGTTGTTATGATATAATGATCTTTGCTCCTGGTTCTCCGTCCATCAATCACTTTGAAGTTGTTATTTTCTTCATCTTGCTCTCTTTGGACTTCCGACTTCATCGATCGCCACCTTCCGAGTTGAAATCACTGATGAAACTGCACAGATTCTGATTCCAGAAGAGAGTCAAATTGGCTTCATGCGCTTCACGATAATTTCGCATTCACTGATGGTATCTTTAATTGGTTCGGGGACACCAATTAGATACTCAGGGTACATATGCAGGCAGGCATGGGGCAGCAGTAATCATATGTCCTCTTGAAGGTACCTGTATTTTCTTTTGTTGGTTCACTTAGATAAAGGTTGTTCTTGGCGTTTGATTGACTACGGAGATGGATGGGTATATATCTATTCTTCACCTGGGTGCGAACAGTGCTCATGCGAATAGCGGTTTGTTATTTTGTTTTCGTATAAGACTGCTATTTGCACGAAGGCGGCGACAACCCAACATTCATCTGCAAAACCGGGATAGCAATGAAGACTTCAAGTTGAAATGACACCAGAAGAAATTCTAGCCTTTGGCACCTCATCCTACGAAAATGTGATTTACCTTTTGATAATAACAATCGCTTATGGTGCTTAGCAAGTTTATTCCATGATCTGAGTCATTGAAGCTCAAGTTATCTAATGCAGGTCCTGTGATTTTGGGTATACTATTTGCATTAAGGCTGCTGAAGTAGGTCTCTCTCCCCCCCCCAACTCTGAGCACCGATTATCAGTGTCATATGCATAACAATGAGAGTTTATTTATCATCTTTTTTAGTATCAAAACCTGGCATGGGCCAACAGCAACCCAGCTTCTGTGCTGCATGTTCATGGTGCTTGCTGTGACAGCAAATTTTATTATACAGAGTTTTATTACCTTGACTCAGATCAAAGCCGGCACCATTGAAGATCCTCCTTCTAGTATTGTTATCAGCTTTGAGATATATGAATTTTTGAACACAGCCATGGTGAGGTTTCTGTATTGGTTTCTTGATTGGTTTCTGCCCAACTAATTCTTTTAACATTCAGGTTCTGGTTGGTGACTTTGTAATCTGCTGGAGAACCTGGGTCTTGCTGTCCCATGACAGCTTTTGTCGGTTTGCACTGGCAGTACTTATGATTGGCAGTATTGGTAGGTTTTGTAATTATCAATGCATACATTTGCTCATTGATCTGTATGCAGGTGCCAATACTGCAGATACTATCTTTGACATTTTAAATATTGGTGCAAAACTTAATGGTTCGTTTATCGTCTTAGACTGGCTTGGAATAGCCATGTCCTTGCTGGTAAACATGTCAGCGACAGCATTAACAGGCTGGAAAGCTTGGTAAGACATTTGCCTCCAATTTATGCTATTTAAATTATTTAATTTCATTGTATTCTATCTAGGGCTCATTACTGCACCATGAGGGAAGCATCAATCTGGAGACAAAGTCGTGTTAAGAAGATTTTGCTTCTCTTTGTGGAATCAGGGGCATTTTTCCTGGTTATACAATGTTTTGCATTGGTTGGAGAGATAATATCCTCATCAGCAAAGGTAAATGTAACTACTGGTCTTTCCTTGGTTGCACCAGTTGCTGCAAATCTGTGGATTTGTGGATTGTATGTGCTGTAAGTCATCTTTAAGTCAAACTTGCAATGAAAGAGTAACCCAGTCAAAATCCTTAGGCCCTTTACCCTATTGTCATGATTGTTATGATCCATTCAGGCAGCTCTCCTATTGCAGAAACATTCCATCTTACTTCTCAACTGTTACTACCTGTCAGTATTACTTACATAGAGTCTGTGGAGTCAGCTGTATAGATAATCTTTTCGATTCTGCTTTGTGTACTCATTTCCCCAGTCCTGAATAATTATGTCATTTTCAGTGCTGGCTTTGGCCCACAGGCCCTTGGCTTTGACCTACAGAAATCAAGGCTGGACCCTACTCTGGAGGCTCCAGCTTAGCAGGGTGTTGAGGTACCTGGTATACTCAAAGTGTCCTCAATCTGACATACTGCCACGCCAGCTTCTGTCCATCCTGGTCGCTCATCCACTAGCATTCGATTTTTGCTCTACAGGTATATCATAATGAGAGTACTTGGATGACGAAATCACCGTAACGTAACACGAGAGATGAGAGGTGTACTCGAACCATTGTGAACTGGGGGAAGTTCATAGTAGCGTACTTCAAACTATTGCCGACACAATACTGACGGCTCTGCCAGAGATTAGAGCAGTGCTCTAATGTATATGGCTATCAAGGGACTATTATGATAAGTACTAGCCGCGAATCCATGATGAGGGCTTTGCGCTCAGAGGGGAAGCTGATATCGGGAAAGATGAAAGATTAGGACTAAGATAAATGGAGGGATAAGGGATAATGCGATGAAACGTACATTGCGCCAGTTTGACCGTGATCAGTAGTGGTATCAATCAATCGCAGTGTTTTCTCATAACCCGCATACCTTCAACACAGGCATTGGTGAGAGCCATTTAGCTTTCAGAAGATAAAGAAAAACATCGTGTAATGACAAGGCCAAAGATCTCCTCGACCCGACGACCATTGCGACCATATGTTGGGTCCTTCATGAGAATAACGGTTGCTTGAATGAGCTAACCTTTGGAGCTGTCACCTAGCCACGTAGTTTGAATGGTTAAATGGGTAGAACGGCGCGGCTCAGTCGTACTATCGTTGGAAGAAGACTACCTGTGCCTCCAACGAGGACTCTCTCAGCTCCCAGATCTTTGGCATTCACGCCATACATGTAAGACGTGATGTTGTCAAAAGCCGGCCAACCTCTGAAAACTTGAAGGTGTTAGGCGTCCACGTGTGCGCATCTCGCTATGTCATTCCGAAGGTTCTTGGAGATGAAGATGATTCCAGTGAAATGGAGCGCAAGCGAAACTCTTGTGCCCGATGGCCTGTGCGATGACCTCTGGAGGAGGGGGCCAGGTATCGTACGAATTGGATGATACACGTTACACCGGAAAAGCCGATCCTCGAGGCGAAACCGCCAGTCCAAATTAACGAGACGTCGAGCCGCGGCGGAGCACTTCTGGCCTGCAGGCCCTGATGCATGTGTTGAGTAGGTTTACTTAGTGGAAGACACGCAGAAGAACTCAATAATAGATCGTAATAGATCGCTTGCCTTGGGTACTCGAAAAGCTCCGCGAACAGCGCGAACAAGCTGTATGAACCGCAATTCGCACCTCAGCAGACTTATGCATAATATGGAAGATCTTCCCTCCAGTCTCTCCGACAATCCTCGGGTACCCCCCATACCCCTTATACTTGTCCATATTCGACGCAATGTCCTTCGTTGAAGATGAATGTGGTTCCAGTGAAATGGAGCGCAGGCGGAACTCTTGTGCCTGATGGCTTGTGCGATGACCGAGTCTGGAGGAGGGGCCAGGTACCGTACGAATTGGATGGGGCCCTGGGGATACACGTTACACGTTACACCGGCGTCGGTGAGAATTTTGGTGCACAATGTAGCTCGATGCAGACTTGCTGCAGGAGAAGGCGTCCAAACGACAACGTCGCCCACGAGATTTTCCTCCGATGGCAGTGAAGTTGAAAGGAAACGCGAAACCAACCATCAAGAGGAGGGGATTCGATACGGCTGAAGAACAGGATAAGCTATAACTTTGCACGAGACAACTCGTCGACATTAGTTAAAAACATCCACAGAGTTCTTCGCTGATACACCCAATATCAAAGAAAAAAATGGACAACTGGTTGAAAATTTGGTTCAATATCATATGAGCCTTGAGCCTTTCGATGAAAACATACTTAGATTAGATACCAAGGAGAACAAAAACGCACTTCAGCAGCAGCTCTGCCTGGCACGCATTTCTTCCCTATTATTTCTGTGTCCCAGGATGGTTGCACTTGCATCCACGAGCCTTGTACCGCTACCCAGATTCAGCGCTTTCAAAAAGATCGCCGCACGACCATTCCAGTCTTTCCAGAGCATGCTCTTCTTCCATTCTGCTGTGGCTGCAAGCGCGCCATTGATGGCGCTCTTCGAACGAGGCGGTGAAATGAGACTGTGTGCATTTTGTGAGAGATTGAGGAGGCGGAGGTTTCGTTCGACATGGGGGGGTTTTAGTCAGGAAGTCAGGAAGATGTGAGAGAAGGTTTGATCCTGGGGTTGTCATCTCGTTCTAGTGACCCCACTCAGATTTCTGAGAAGTTGAAGTTGGTATTGTGAAGCTTTGAAGCTTGAAATGTAGCTATAAGAGGACGACAAAGCAGCTGAGCGCTTCTTCTCACCAGGCGCTTGTCGAGCTGACCCTAACCCTAACTCGAACCAAATACGGCACTATAACACTTTCTGCATTGTCCGTTCTCCATTATTTCCTGTTGAGGCTATTTTTGACTGGATTGGACTCTCGGTTTCTATGGTTTCTCGATGCTGGCACGCTGTCGTCAAGCAACGTCCAACGTCAAGCTGCGATGTACGAAAAAGGCAAAAAACGCATACGAAATCTCCTTTTATGGTAATTTCTAGTCGAGGGCGAAGCAACGATTGAGTTCCAATTGGTGCTGGATGTTGGGGGTATATAACGTTGGAGAGTTTGAGGATGGAAGGATCAGCAGCTAGCTATTCTAGACATCGAGTTATCCATCGAGCTATCCATCGAACTATCCATCGAATTATTCATCGAGTTATCCATCGAGCAATGTCTTTCTTCACCACATACACCGACGACGCCTACTCTTCATTCGGCGCCTTCACCTCTACACCCAGCCATTCCTATTCCGGTTTTGGTCTTTTCATTCCTGCTGCCCAGTCTCCACGAGAGACACACCACACATACGAGCAGCTCGGAAAAGTCTTACGTCCACACAACGGCAATGGCGAGAAGAAAGCCTCTGGACTGAAAAAGCTTTGGAAGGCTTTCTAAAACCGAATCCTAGTGATTCAGATAACTCTCAGTCTACCTGGCTATATCAGCTACCTAGACTTTTGGCTTTCCGCCATTTCGACGCCGAGTGTCTCCCAGTGTCATACTGCCAAAGTCGACTCGCGCCCCACGCCAACCAATAAATTCGAAACGGAATGAACGCGCGCGGCGTGACATCATACTGTACAGTGCGGGGAGAAGAACATGACAGGACACCAGTACTAAGTACTAAGTACTATAGACTTTAGAAGTACCAATAGTAATCTATGTATCTGATTCTCAGGCCCCAGGCACATCCAGCGTTGCACTGACGACGTGATCAATAAAAGTTCAAATCACTCCATGAGGCTCCTGTAAAAATAAGCAAAAACTTTTCTCATCCTTTCCTTCCGTCCAGCTGCTCGCTTGCTCTCTCTTACCCAGAGTTTTCTACGAAAAAGCCCAGCTTACCCTCCATTCTTTTATAAACGACATGATCTTCATCACTTTCAGCCTCCTCGCTGCTTTCTTTTCCACTCTTTTCGTCCGCGTCTGCGCAGCCCCCATCCAGTTCAGAGATGACTCGTCTTCGGATATCACCCAGTACCTCTTCGCGCACAACTACATTCGCTTCTCACACGGCGCCGTTCCTCTTATATGGTCGGACGATCTCGCGTCGGGAGCTCAACAATGGGCCGACGCGTGCCAGTTCCAACACAGCAACGGCCAGCTCAGCGAGTTGCCCTACGGCGAAAACATCGCCGCCGCTACAGGCACCTTTGGCATAAGCGCTGCCGTCGAGTCGTTCTTGAATCAAGGTCATTATTTGATTTCAATTTTCAATTCTAAAAGGGAGTTAACTAACGTGCCACTTACGTCTGCTGTTTAGATTCATATGATCCTCTATCCCCGACCTTCAGCGCCTTTACGCAGATCGTATGGAAAGACACCACCAGCGTGGGATGCGCGTATAACACCCAGTGCGCCAATATCCTCCCGGGACAAGCCACCCTGCATGTGTGTTTGTACAACCCGCCCGGAAACGTAGTCGGGCTAGTTACGTGCGTCTTGCCTTTTTTCTTCTTCTTTCTGAGAGTGTTACATGGGCTGAACGATGTTTCTAGTGAAAACGTTCAGGGTTCTTTGAACGTGAACTGATACGCACGATAACTCCGTTCCATTCCATTCTCTATCTCCACGTTCTTTTTCTGGTCAACCTTCTCTTCCCTTGCAGTCGATGAACCCACGTTCTCCTGCCCCTACTCATCTTTACACCCAACCCATCCAACCCATTCAATTTCCCACTCGCGCCGTACTTCCCCGAATCCCCCCGAATCCCCCGAATCCCGATATCATCAATACCCCCGTCCTCGCGAACCTCGAGATTTTTGGTTGGTTGGTTTCTACATGTGCTCGGCCTAGAGCCAGAGCACCACACTTTTCTACTTCGCGGCTACAACTCGTTGTTCTGTGTTCATCAGTTTGTTGCTCTTTTGCTCTAGGCCTGCTCGATGTATGCCGTGGCGCATGTCCTTGTCTTTGTTCTTGTCTTTGTCCCTGTCATCATCTTTGTCCTTATCTTTGTCCCTGTCCTTGTCCTTGTTCTTGTCGTCGTCGCTGGTTAAACTTGGGAATGCATTTTGCCATTCCTACAAGTAGTGTCGAATCCCCCATCTGTACACGCTGTTTTTATATCTACCAGCTAAACATCTAGATATCTATCATCTACCCATCTATCTCGGGTTGATCTCGGGTAGCATAGGGTAGCATATGTATCTCGAATCTTTTGTCTGTTCTGAACTGTCCATCTCGGTCCATCTCAGTCATCCGTCTAACGGTCCAAGTCTATCCACGTCTGTCGCAGTAGTCCATATAAGTCCCATATATATAAGTCCATCCAGGTCCATCTCCATCCAGGTCCATCCCTGTCCTAGAAAAAAAAACCGTCGACAATTTTGCCACATAGGCCCACCCGGATTCGAACCGAAGACTCCTGAAATTGTAGGGATTGAGAGGATCCCCAGGAAGAAGCCCAGGAAGAAGCATATCGTATCCTCTAGACCATGCGCCTATTGACATAACAGTGTTAGGGCATAGTATAACCTAGCAAAGTGTAGTAAAGTCCATTCGTCGATGCATGTATTAAGGTGGTATTCTCGACTTCGTCCTCGATTCATCTACCCGGTGTGACCGCGTCTTCACCTCGTCTCGTCACAGCTCTACGATATATCCCTGGCATTATCTGACATTTCCATCGATATCCACCCAGATTCCACCCACTAGTTCCGCACTGATTTCACGCGTTCTCAGGCGTCCCCAGGCGTTCTCCCATTACACCCATTTCTCCCATTAGAGTTAGTTCTGATAGTCACACTCAATCAACACTCAATGAAATCAGGTTATATCAGGTTATATATCCGGTCTCGAGACCTCTCGAGACTCGGTGGTATCAGATTCCAAGTTATTCATTCTATCATTCTATTTATTCTATTCGCATCCTGTTTTTCCCCGAGTGCCATATACAGTAAGTATAACATACTTTGGTGGTTTTGTTCTGTTTCGGGCATCCCGCTTTCGAAGTTCGACGTTGGGTTTGATCAGGTCTGATCCTTTGCTTTGACCTTGTGTGCTCCCTTTTACAAGAAAGGGGCTGAAGAAGCAAGACTCGGTGGTATCAGATTCCAGGTTATGATCATTCTATCCACATGCTATTTCTCCTCGAGTACCATTTACATTATTTTTGTTCTGTTTTTGGGCATCCCGCTTTCAAAGTTTCGTATTCGACCTTGATCTGATTCTTTGCTTTGACCTTGTTTTTTTACAGTAACTCTACAAGAAGCAGACAAGAAGAAGCATACTGCATTCACGAGGAATCGGATATCGTATCATGCACCACCAAGAAGACATCTAAGGCATCATCACATGTATGGCACTGTCCGATATGCCGGCGGTCTAAGTATGTTCAGTATATGGAAAATGATAATCGATAACAGAGAGTTTAGTTTGAGCCACAAGGCTTGAAGGGATTAGACACGCACTTGTAGGCGCATGTGCCTTGCAATTGTCATCTTCTTTGAATCTTCTCGCGTCTTCTTGATATCTCTTCTTGATATTTGTTGCGAACGCGATGGCATCGCAATTCGCTTGTCACGATCACCCGCAGGAGTTCTGATTCTTCTGTTTGAAGTACATTATAGTCGCATTATAGTTTATTAGGCTGGCCATACTTATTTTGGCTCAAGTTGGGATTCCCACTGGGTTACTTATTGGTTTCTTGGAAGAGTAAGTAGAAGCATTCCCGGCCCGTCACTTCAATCTCCGGTTTTTGGTCAAAGCGGTACATCGCGACCGAATTTGGGTGTTCGCATTAGTGCGGAGTAGTGCGGCCGCGAGTACTTATATTATTATAAGCTCTAGGAGTAGAATATAATCAGGTTTGTAGCGAGGTGTACATACCAGAAGATCTATCAAGTTATGATATGATAATACTTATACTATTACATGCACTGATAACAGCTCGTCCGACTTTCATGTCTCACAAGCAATTCCGGTTAGGCTCCAGCCCCGCCTTTCTTGGCCATTTCAATAAAGAGTTTGAACAGGAACCATACTGCTAGAAGAAAAAACATTGGAAACGTTAATTCACGACTATGGACCTACCCGGACTCGAACCGAGAACTCCTACAATCACAAAGATTGTAAAGAATGCCCAGGGAAGGAGCATGGATTATGGATTATGGATTACACGGCCCAATCAGCCATATCAAAGGTATCTTACCCTCTATACCATATGCCCACTGACTTATTCAACAGTGTCAGGCAATAGTCTAGTATAAGCTCGTTTGGACTCTTCAAGTGGAAGAGTCAAGACGGCATACAAAGAAAAAGTATTTGTGTAGTAACTCAATGATACTTGGGTTATCTATCCAAAGTAGGCAAGAATAGTGCAATTTTTGGTAAAAGAAAGTAACATTCAATGCACTACATGGGGCCACACAGATTCGAACCGAAATCTCCTGCAATTGCAAGATTCAATAATGCCCAAGGAAAGGTAATACATCTCCTGGACCATACGCCCAGTGACTTAACAGTGTCAGGTTAGTACTTATAAGTAGTCGATCTAGTATAGACACAAATGGATTTGAGTCAAAGAGGCAAGACGTCCTGCAGAGAAAAATATCGGCGTAACTCAATGATAGGCTGGTTATTTAGTACCCAAAGCGAGAAATCATATTTAGAAAAAAAACTATGAATGAAACACTTATTACAATGGGGACCCGGATTCGAACCGAAAACTCCTGCAATTTCAGGAATCGAGAATGCCAACGAAAGGTATTATATCCCTAGACCATACGCCCATTGAATTAACAGTGTCAGGTTAGTACTTATAAGTAGTCTAGTATAGACTCAATTGGATTTGAGTCAAAGAGTCAAGATGTCCTGCAGTAAAAAAATATCGGCGTTACTCAACTATAGGCTGGTTATGTAGTACTCAAAGCGAGAACCCTTATAGAAAAAAGTGTTCCTTCAGCTGCGTTATCCTACACCATGCCAGTGGGCCGATCCGGATTCGAACCGAAAACTCCTGCAATTGCAGGAATCAAGAATGCCCAACGAAAGGTATTATATCCCTGGACCATGCGCCCATTGACTGAACGGCATCAGGTTATAATCTAGTATCCTAAAGCAGACTCGTTTGGAGTGAACAAGAAAACCTTGCCCCGAGACCTACTAAAGGCTGGAGGGTTCACAAAGACCACCGATAGCTCACACGAAATTGGGCTCCAATTGAGCCGAAGATGACCTGCAAAGAAAAAAATTCTATCCCAGAAATACAGTGGGCCCATCCGGATTCGAACCGAAAACTCCTGCAATGGCAAAGATTTGGAGGATGTCCAGAAAAAGAGCATCATATCCTTTACACTATGCGCCCATTGACTTAGCAGTGTCAGGGTATAATCTAGTGAAACCCATCTGTCGGCGCATATATCCGTATATGCGGTAGTATCGTGTCCTCGACTCTCCTCGACTTTGTCCTCAATTCATCTACCCGGGGTAACCGCGTCTTCATCTCGTCTCGGCTCTGCTAAATATCCCTGACATATTTATCCATCGATATCATCCAGATCTCACGCGTCCTCCCATTCCTCCCATTACTTACCTTTCAAACGCCCACTAGTTATTCACACCCAGTTCTACTTATCTCCAGTCTCGAGACTTGGTGATATCAGATTTTCGGTGATCATTCTATTCGCATTCTGCTTTTCCTTGAGTACCATGTAAGCTTGTATATAATGTATCCCGTTTTGGTTCTGCACAACACTAACCCGCTTCGATTCGAATTCAACCTTGCTCTGATCCTTGATCTCGCACCCATTTTACAGCAAGAAATCGGGTATCATGGCGGCCCATCATGGGCCACATGCTAGTCGATGCCAGTTTAAATGATAAATGATAATCGATGAAAGAGAGTTTGTGACACAAGGTTTGAAGGTATTAGGCATGCGCATGTAGGCGCATGTGCCTTGCAATTGCCATCTTCTTTTTGCATCTTCTTTGCATCTTCTTGACATTGTTGCTGTGAATGATATGATTGGTGGGTGATGCGCGCGATGAATGCTCGGCATCGCAATTCGCTGAGTTTTTCGTCATGATCCACTTGGAGGGTTCGGAGGGTTCTGATTTTCTTGGATGTGCGGTAAATTACTAGTCTGTTCTAGTCTATTTTGGCATACTTATCTGGCATACTTATAGATACTTATAGATACTTGCGTATTCGGTTCAAGTTCGAACTCCCACTGAACTGCTTATTGGTTCTTGAAAGAACCAGTAGCAGCATTCCCGGCCCGTCACTCTTTGCTCCTTAAAGCGTCGGTCAAAGCGGTACATCGCGACCGAATTTGGGTAATCCGGGTAATCTGTTGTTCTGATCGTGAGTAGCTATAGCTCTAAGAGTGAAGATAAACTTGACGAGGTGACTATTAGAAGGTTTATCAAACTCGTATCGTAGTACTTGTACTCTTACATAGCACCAATAGCAATTTGTTTGACTTTCATGCTCACAAGCGGTTCCAGTTAGGCTTTTAGGCTCTAGTCCCTCAACTTTCAAGCTCAGGCGCTTTAACATTCTTGGAGAAGTTTCATACATACCCAAGCTTTGTATAGACCGATTTGGAATGAACAAAAACCTTGGGTTTATGCGCTGAAGTGCTGAAGCCGGAGGGACAGTTTTGCCTTTGAGAGTAGGCTATTGGCCCCTCAATAATATGTAGCAGCCGCTGTATGAATCGCATGTGTAGTCGTGCAGATCTAATTTATCCTTTTCTTTCCTGCTTAAAAGTCACCAACAACTGAGTCACGGTATGCCAGCCTCCAGGACGGTGACAAATTCGGGTTCAAGCTGAAGACTCGGACAAGCAGAGAAGACACAACTCAACGATGGGTTATTCCAGACCCAAGGCGGAAAGAAGTTGGGAAAAAAAGAAACTTGCTTCTAGAAACTAAAGTATGGGCCCACCCGGATTCGAACCGAAATCTCCTTTCACAATTTCGACAAGCTGAGTATACCAAATGTACTATTAGACACTCTAGACCATGTGCCCACTGACTACAGGAGTTAAGTTATCGCACACTTAAGAGTTATTGGCCACTCGATAATGGGTACAGCGGCCGCGGTATGGATTATTTATGCAGCTGTACAATATGCACAGTAAAACCGTCGGATCCTGCAATGGACCAAGCAAGGATGAGCTGTCCTCTCAAAAAATTTCAACCATCCAAAAACATTACGCAGTTGAACCATACAGTTAAACCATACAGTGATTGCAAATGGGGCGAATCCAGATTCGAACCGAAGACCCCCTGCAAGGGGATGGGATGCATGAGTGCCTACCCAAAGCAGGAATTGGAATTGGAATTGATTACATGGCCCATTCAGCCTCAGCTGAAAGCGGTCCCCCGAAGGGAACTAGCCGGTCCCTACGCCAGCGCGGGCAGCGAGCTCGACTCTCGTGGAGAAGGTAGACTGCGAGGCCAACGCACGGATGTTAGCAAGGCCAGGTACATACGTACAAGGCTAGCTGTTACGATTACTTATCTACAGCTTAATGGAGCACATTTTCCCCATAACCAAAAAGAGGGAGAGTGCTAGGGTAAAACCAGATCCCCATGCAGGCGTAACCACACTGTGGCCTTAGTGGCTCTTGCGAGATTTATCATACCTCTAGACCATACGCCCGATGTTATATTAGCATCTTTCTGATGGATGTCTTTGGCTGCAACCTCAGATACAACTATGATTCTGCATAGCGGGAGGATGGTGTACTGGAGAGTCAGAGACCGAGTCATAACTAACTTGAATCATATTCAAAAGGGATTGCTTCTGGTACAGAATAGACTCAGGCTGTTGGTTTCTACAATCTGCCAGTACTAGTGCTTCTAATACTTACCCACAACCTGTCTATCCATCATCACTAAATCCGGGGAGAGATTGCAAGGCATTGCACCTCTTACCAGGTACAGGAAAGATTTTACAAGGGCACAGTGGATTATAAGCCAAATAAAGTGATTTTTCTACATTATCAACGGTTATGAGCGGACCGTAATAATTATACTATATCACCAAGTGGTGTGATCCTGAGAGCGGATGTAAACTGATGGCCGACAGCGATAATTTTTTCTCCACTATCATCTTGCGATACAAGACTTTCGTCCACGTTTCCACCTTCTAGTAACGGGATGCCATCTTGAGAGAATTCTTAGGGCTAAAAGGTAACTGTATGTATCTTTTTCATTGGATTTTTTTGAAAGTTTCCGAGCCTCAAGAAGACTTCTAGGCAACTTCTAGGATCCCTACACCGAGTCACGATACTTCTACAGCCAAGTAAGTTGTAACGACTACGTGCTTTTCTGCAGGTGACCCATTATTCGTTTGTCACATCATGTCTAAAAGGTCGTACGTTGGCGACTCAGCTGTATACTCCCGGGCCAAACATCAACGATTGACGCAGCCACACTCAGGCTCTGTTTCAACGCCTGTAACCGAATCTCAGCTCGACCCCGAGACTCAACCTGGAGCTTCAAGCTGGCCGAATGATTCACCAGGTTTGATTATGGATGGATATGCAGGCGACGTATCCCAGGCCAATGATAGCTGTCCACAGTCTTTGTGAGTTATGTCGTACCTTATATGTCAATTGGTATCTGAATTTCCTTGGTATGGCAGTGACTCGGACATGATTCCTACAACCAGCCAGCTCTCTCCTCTGACTCGAACTCAAGAGTCGCTCTTGGACTGGGATCCACTTGCCGATTCACAGGCTGAGAGGGAGGCATTACCTTCCGTCTTGTTCAAATCGGTAGCAACGCGGCCTACTGGTGCCAGCGAACAACGTGCGTATGCATCTGTATCACTGTCATAGGCACTGCCTGAAATGCCTGACTTTTGGTTTACCAGAACTGAAAGATATCATGCTTTCGTGGTACCAGCAGCGTGTTGCAACCCTCGAAGCTGAAATCGCTTCTTATCAATCCAACGTGGGTCGGTGGCGGAAACTTGCTATCAGTATGGCTGAACAAGCGGATGATATTGGAACGACCTTGAATGAAGCCGCCATGTATGGTATCACCGATGTTGTTATCCCTCCTCCTCCACCTAGATTTGCGTACTCTCCTGTAGACAGTGATGCAGATTAGAGGACTCAGCAATACATATATGAACTACAGTAACACGATAATCCATAACTATTTTATTGTGAATCAAAGCCATCGTCATTATCTTCGAAGCCCGACCCATCTTCAGAGTCTTCTGACTGATAATCAAGATTGTCTGTCAGGTAGTTGAGCAGCCAAGTGCGGTCTCCAGACTCTGAGTTTGTGTCCCCAGCCTCACTTCAAAAATCATCCTCCTCGCTGCTTGCCCTATCTGAGTCGTCATCCATTGCTGTACTGGTAGTGGGGGGTGTCTCTGTGACGTTCCTTCTCCCAGCCCTCGTCATTCTCTGGTGGTCCCACTTCTGTTTCTAGTGTTTGTGGCTGGTTTTCCGGGGCTATATCAACATGTCCGATGCCTCCGCCATGGTAGCGCATGAACATATCACAATCAACGAAACTAACAAGTAAGGTGAGTACGGATATGGAGTGATTATTGCAACGAACTGACATCATAACATAGAAGTTTAGCCAGTCTGAATCCTGTCCTGGTTTGCGTGCTGCAGTTGGACCAGGCGTCTGAAGAAGGGTGTTAGTTTTTCCACCACAAAAGTCGGGGATAAGGTGACAGCCTCGGATAACCTGGGTCGGGTCAAGGAACCCAAAAGCAAAATCATCATCTTCGGGAACAAATCCGACTTTTGGGAGCTTGGCAGTCTTCGACCCATCACAATAACCTGGCTCAGTTCCTAACCAGCGCACCCAGAGAAACTCCATTTGCTTTCTGGACCGTATACACCCCGTCTTGGCATCATAGTGAACAACATCGGCGTGAAATAAACCTATAACTTGAGCGTACCAATACGGATGGGTGTTTTCATGGGTTTCCGGTGATAGCACCATGACCGCGCTGTGTTCGGTACGGGGATTCACAACATCTTGATCTCGACGAATGTCGTATGTTGTGTAGTTGATACGGAGGGTTTTGACTGCATAAATCTTCTCATTTGCAAGGATGATGTCACGTCGCTCCTCATCTGAAAACTCATAGTCCCCATCGTAAGGATCCTTGCGCAGACGGCCGAGTAGATGATCTTGGAGTTTGGGTAAGAAGTTCTGGTGGCAGCGTCAGTGTCGGCGCAGAATGGAAATCCAATTACAAAAGCCAAATACCTTTTTGGCAGGATCCGACAAGTTATCTTGAAGAAATGGAGTAAGATGGATGGGATGGTCTTTTCGATTAGACATAAAATGATGCGCTTCCCAAGAAACATGAGCCTCTTCTGGAATCTCTCGCGAGCCAAATCCAACATGGTGAGAATGTGTTGTAGTGGTCGCACGACTGGTAGGAGGGTTTTCTGCCGTCTTTGCTTTTTCTGTCCGCTCGGCTTTCTTCTTTGCATCCTTAGCAGCAAAAAGTCGTCTCCGTCGATAGTGTCGACCGATTTGATTTTCGTGGCCTCTCTTGTTTGTAAGACCATACAATTGCTTGACCAGACAATGAGCCAGCTCGCCCTACAGTCCAAATTGTCGATCAGTATACATCCAATATCACGAAACACTTACCAGCTGAGTTGAGTATGAGTCAATGGTTCCAAATCGACGAATCGCCGCTACATAATCACCCATGGCATGGAACTTGTAGGTGAATAAGTTCATCGTTCTGGCTTTACTAGATGAAGCAGGACGTGGGGCACTTCCAGCTGGACGTTGCGCATCAGCTTGTGCTTGACGTCGAGCACGGGCCTCCTGTTCCCGTGGGAGTTCCACAGTCACAAACTGAGAGCAAGTTTTGTCTCTAAACTCCCGTAATAGAATTCCAACCTCAGTTGTTTTCGAAGTAAGATCTCGCAGTGTGTTTTCGGTATGCATGCGCAACTTTGCTAACGCATGCCATTTGCCAAGTCGGTAAAGTAGTTTCATGAGGCGTCCATCATGTTCGGCTTCGAGCAGACCTTCAAACGCAGGAATAGCGCACTGCAAAAGATCAGGAAAAGTATACACATTAAACCTGAATGTCACTGACCTGTAACAAGTCCTCAAAGTCCCAAGCAGCCAACTTCTTCATTTCGGATGCATTATTTGCAAAATTTCGTATGTCGAGTTACCAAATGTGGGTATCTGTCGAAACCTGGTACCAGAGCTGTCAGTATAATTGGACATGGATTTGGAAGCCCTTGTAGAGATTTTTACCTGGCATCAAGCTCCGCTACCTTGTCTTTACCATCTGCCGAGGCATAAAGGATTCGAATGAGGTGTGTGAATATTGCCTTCCAAACACCCAGTTCAAACTCATGAAGGAAGTCCACAACAAGTAGCTCGGATACATCAAAGTCTACACCAAGTCACTCAACGAAAGCATTCTGAATTACTGTAAGTGATCAAAAAGCATCAACATTAACTGTCACTTACTTCTGTTGGGACAGATGATGTTTCCTTCAGCAAGTTGTCAACGTGTTTGCTTTTAATCGGGAATCCAAGGTTATAGATAAATCGACGAGCTTGATTAACTTTGTGCACCATGTAAGTGCGCCATTTGTGGGTACGAGTTTCCATATCCCGGACCTGACCCATACGGTCCAAAGCATCCTAGATACTAAGCATCGGGGACAAGGGCAAAGACCTTTATCTCGTATGGTCGCCAGAAGAACCCTGTACAAAACAGTCAGAAGCATCATAGTTTAATGAGAATGATACATACTTCTCTGGGTAGTCGGCAGAATAGGTAAAGAAACGTGGATAAACACATCGTTCGATCCCGTCCGAACACTTGATAATGATACCGTACTTGTATGCATGAATAAACTCATCGGTAAGAAGAAATTTCCAAACAGCATGCATAAGCTCCCGTCGACAGTGAGTAAGGATATCACTTTTTTGAGTTTTCCATTTTGCGTGAAAGTTCTTGGCAAAGTCTTGAAATGAGTCGGGTAGCTATGGGCACAAGTTAGACCGACTCGGATAGTGAACAGAATGCAAAAACATACTGAGGGGATATAGGCCAAGTGATGGCATGCACCCGACTCTGGAAGAGCACGGATGTACTTCGATACATTCCCTAACATCAGATAAATTGGCCAAAGTTTCGCAGTGCCAAAATTTGCAAGATGGGTTGCATCTGACCAAAGCATGATGGCCGCAACAACCCGTTCCCGTTTACAGCCATTGTCATCAGCGTGTAAAGGAATCCGCTGTATTTGATCATGAGCTTCAAGAAAAGAGTTTGATGTGTAAAGTTTCGCCATGTACACGCTCATCTTCATTTGAATTCTGAGGTTGGTGAAACAATTTGAATGGGAAGAGATGTATCTTCTCGGAGAGAGGGCTCGAGAATGCCTCCTGAATGACAGAGAGAAGTGGTCTGTAGTGGAGTCCTGGGACAGAAAATATGGCGGGTGGTACATCTTTCTGCCCCGACGGAACCTTGATATCTACACTGGTTGTTTTCGAAACCAGCGAGATAATTTGAGGTGGATGTTGGAGCTGGAGCTGCATCAGCTTTTTTGTTTTCTCGATGTGCACTGAACCCTTTGAGATCATCACGGTCAAAATCATCTGTCATTATCACCTCCTCCACTAATCGTGTTGCTTCCCCCTCCGACTTTACCCGACTACCTGTATTGAGCCACTGCATGACACGATAGATTGTCATGTTTGCAAAGGGCCAAGGCGGCACAGCATTTTGGGAAGGAGAAGTCTCGGGAGTAGGCAGTGTAGGTTTGGCTGCAAGTTCATCTAAGGAGATGTACATATCCGGATCGTACGAGGGTCGATAAGGAAAGAGACAAAAGAGACGAAAGGGATTCATATGAGTTTTGAGAGTATCCCGCACAATGAGAATAACCCGCCGTAAACGTGGCATATTGTTCTCTGCAATTGGGGCCTGGTCAGGGTTCACCACAGCAGGCAGCGCTTCGGGGAGAACAGATCGAAGTGGGGCAGGCATTGCAGCTGCGCGTGTTGGTCTGCCAGCTCGGTTGAGAGGGACTGGTCGAGGTGGGGGGGGAGTTGGTGATGCAGTTGCCTGTGTAGATCTGCTAGCTTGGTTGAGAGGGACTGGTGGAGGTGGGGGGAGAGTTGGCAATGCAAGAGGATGATCAACTTCCATTGGCAGCATTGGTGGCATCTCCTCAGCATTGGGCAAGCGTTGATCTACAGCTCCATATGGCTCAGAAACTGTCTGTATCAAGATTGTTTTTGTAAGATTTCATAGACAGAAACAGATTAACACAGGAACTTACAGTTGCAGAGGTGGGCAGGTTCAATGAAGGCCCAGACTTGGGGATTTTGGTTGAACGGTTAGATGATAAATTTGTCAACGGTTGCTTCAAGGACCTTCGCGAAGCAGCAGCCCGAAAATTTGCTACAAAAAGGGCACAAGAATCTTGATGTCGCTGCAATGCTCTGTCTGTTGTGTAGGAGGCATCACATCCTGAAACACAGGGATATTGTGAACCTGGAGGCATACACACTGCAATGGAAAGGAGTAAAGCTATTATTGACAGGACCAAGATCCTTTGGCTAAGGTGCATGGTCTGCACAGAACAAAGGTGTATGTGAATACAGCAAAGTTTCGACTAACTGGAGTATGGATATCAGCAGATTTACAGTGAAGCAAGGAGCCGGCACCCAATAAGCGGTTGTGTTTCAGGCCTGTAATGGCGCCCGGACATCGCATCTCTTGGATCCGAATAAAATCCATATCTTTGTAGGGTCATAGAGGCCCGGGCACTGTTAACAAGAGCAGAAAATAGTCTAAATTAGTCCTGCCATATAAAATAATTTTACCGTGTTGTTCATTGACAGATCGAAAAGTTTATGAGACTTTACCGACAAAGCTGCGCTACTATAAGTATGGCGGTATCGGGTTGTTGTTGGCTCGCTTTATGGCCTCACCTCAGCGACCTTCTTCTGATGGCACTGGACATCACCGTTCTCGCTCAAGAGGCCGGGATTCTCATCGTAATTCCCGTCGCCAAGGTCCTTCACACAGCAATGACTCAGAACATAGGGAGGACATTGAGAACCAACAGCTTAAACGAAAAATCGATGCATTAGAACTCATCGTTGCGGAAAAAAATATGAAGAAAAAAAAGGGAGAAGCGTAAGCATAATTTTCTTTTACCTACTTTGATATTTATTTACTTTTGCATTGAATTTTAGCTTCTTGAGTATTGGCCGCGGAATTGGGAAAGTGGCTTCGCTGTTTGTTAAAGTGTCCATTCTTGTGCAAGCTTATTATCTTTGGGACCCTGACCAAGAGGAATCCTCTGATGAGAACGAAGGTGGAGAACTTCTCAGTGACAAGGAGAAGAGTGAGCGTCAGGTCAAGCAGCTTGAGAAAAGAGCGTGAGTTGCAACTTCCAAGCTTTCTGCTGAGAAATTCTAACATATGTCCAGCCGTAATCGGAACCTGCAGGGATTTCAGCTTGTTGCTAACCTTGTTCCGGGTTTTGGTCGGATGGTTACCGATGAGAACAAAGACCCAGATACACTTATGACAATGAGTAAACAGGTATGTGTTTAACTTATAAGGTCGATGTATGTTACTAATTGTTTGATAGCTTTGGGCGGGCGCCAAGAATGCACGAGGCGATGATATAAGCAGGATGAAGAGACAAGTCGCAGCGTTCCTCAACTTCAGACCTCTGGGGCAAAAAGCGGACCCTCTGCTTAATCCTGAGACTCGTATTCACCGAGGATTCAACCACGACTTGACCGGAAAGCTCATTTGCCCAATTCACTTGGATTGGTCCGATCCCTTGTATGTTTTCCTGTTGTCTTCAATCCTCGATCACCACTCAATGATTTTGTTGGCAGCACTCGTGAATCTATCCGGAACAAGTCAATCTGAACTAACGACTCTTTCTTCATACGAGCCTTCTACTGGAATGAAGAGGGCGATATCAGAGATGTCGAACGTGGCTTTCTCAAAGGGGTGTTACTTGTCCAGGTGAGTCACTATCTATTTTCGCTCGTACATACATTTAAAATTTACTTTGTAGACATGGCGGGAGATATTCATGCACAATGGTGCTATCGACGATACTGGAGATTTTGCTAGTGACAAAGATGGCAACGCCTCAGTCCCTGCCCCTCAACGCAAGAAAGCAAAGCGTTCAACAAGAAAATGTATCGCGGACATCCTTAACATGACTCAGGTGACCGCGCGGTCAATCGCCTACTGTGCAGTCATGGTAAGCTTGTATATCTTTTCGATTATAGTTGATTCATGTTCTTTTTTGAAGCTCCGTTTTGCACTGTCTCCAGTTGAGATCTGGGGAAAAGATGAATCTTTCAACTACGAAGGCCTGTACAACACTATCTTAGATTATTTTGAGTGCCCAGAACCGGGATCAGTGGGCGCCGACCATGCAAATGATCTTTTAAAATGGTGGAATGTGTATGTTTCCTATGTCTTTCTCTTCGCCTTTCACTCACTGTTTCTCTAGCCAAGTATTCAACACAGAAGACAAGTTTCGAAACTTGAAGCCAATATTTAACTTTGAGAACACGATTAATGCACAGCGTGCTGCGAAGCAAGCTAGTACAGCCGCTGCTGCAACTGGTCGTAGTGCCATTCAACCAACGCCAACCGCCGCTAGCTAATTCACGTACTCTTATATTTCTCGACTGTTATTATTTACCGTTCGTAATAAAAATATCCATTTTATGTGACCATCCCAAGTAAAAATTGCATTTGATTATACTATACTACAACGTCTTCAATAAGGCTGCTGGCCATAACATACATAGATTTGTGAAGTATTGTAATGCCTTACAGAAGATAGGTAATGCTTGCGCAAAGTGCTCATTCACAGACCTTCGTGACAGGGCCCAAAAATAAGCACATAAAGGTTCACAAAATATCACAAGGGACTGTAGGCAGAACAGATTTATTGTGTGAAATTACTTGATGGAAGTAACGGATACGCGGTATTGCGAATAGGCAAGTAATCGTTGTTGGGCATTGTAGGTATCACGCATGGTTAAGGTGCGCCATGATGTAGTGATAATCATTTGCTAATTTGGGCTAAGCGTTTAATGCATTATAATGGATTTCCAAACACTTAGAGGTATTATCGGAAGATTATACCAGTTACGGCTGACCGCCAGTCACTACTCCACATGATAATCAACTATGATAACTCCCTAGATTTAGTGATGACCCTTTGAAAATGCGTCACAAACGGAAGATCAGGATTTATCAATGACTGATTATGACTCTGGAGCAGCGAACATAACGTTTCTTCTTTCTGGCAAGTTTGATCTATAGTTATGAGGCTGAGTCACAATCTATGTGCGGTTTCGAGCGTATACAATGAATAGCGTGCTGAGCATTGAGGCTGAACTGTCTTCTGAACTGGACATAGGAGTTTTTGAGTCGATTCTACAAGTTTGGGTTCCTATGTTCGGCAGTATAGTGAGATGCTATAACCCACAAGCCTGTGTGGCCGCGGCATGTGAGCCTTAAAGCTTAAACGAGCGAGTCGAAACCTTGCTGTTCGAAAACTATGGGCTGTGGGAATTGGTCTCTTAGCAGCGTAGGAAGATCTAGCGATGGTTCTAGAGGAGCTGGTACTCAGTAACAGTACCTAACCCCAATCAAGCTCACTCCACCAGGGGTTATTTTCTACCGCAACTAGCTTGTTAGTGACCAAGAAGCTTTTTGAGTATGCCGCACTCGGGGCTGAGCGCTGAACGCTCATCGTCGCAGGATGCCTCAGCCTAATTACACGAGCACCCTCTTGAATCGTACGGGCTGCATCCGGTACAGTTTCTTTCCTCATTTCTTTCCTCGCCTTGCCTTAAAAAAAAAGTCGGCCCTTTCTCTAGAGCCAAGAGCCCCTTCACCATCTGATCTGATATACACGCTGCAAGTGGGATGTTGCGCGGATATCAAAGTGGGGTGATCCACCCCGAGATGGACGGTCGTCCATTGACTCTATATTAAGTAAACATTAAGTGTCAATCGACAGTATTTATGCATCAGCACCGACGTCACAATCCATATCTCGTCTTAAACTCAAACCACCTCTATCAGCCTCTAAACAACAGTTGGTAAATGGAACATGTGTTCAGTCTTGGTTTGGAGAATCCGGGAGGAACGAAACCTGACTCTGAGCATTTGCATGCAACCGATTCTGCGGTGGGACACTAGCTGAACGTAGCCCGATTTTCGAAGTTCCACCACTGGAGGTATGAAAATATCCTCTAACAGGCTCCACTTAGCTTGACCGTGTTTCTGCTCAAGACTGTAACAGAGTTACCTTCAGCGCATCCGGGGCAGGCAAAAACACGAGGTCCCTGAGGCTCCCGCGGTTGACGTCAGTTCAGCGGGGCGAGGAAATATTGTTGCTACTGGGCGAACCGAGGATGAGGATATGCAACCGGAAACTAGATACGAAGAGAGTAGGCAGGATGCTGAACCAAGCGAGCTAAAGGAAGAGTCGGCGCACTGCCACATCCCACTAGATATGTTCGAAAAGCTTGGTTTTGGGCGCCGAACTCCCTTGGAGCCTTCAAATACTCCATCACATGCAACTGTGGAAAGCATGCTTCATAAGCTTCATGCACCAAGTCAGCAAGTAGCAGCGAATCATATGCTGCCGAGCATAATCTGGCGGAAAGGATTGAAGCGACGATCCATGATGATGCTACCCATCATAGTGAAGGGTCGGCACAGATTACGTTGGGTGGTGGAAGCGCAGGTGAAGAAAGTGAAGGTAAGCATTGGCTTTATGTCTTTTGCGTGATTGTCGACTAACGAGAGAATTCGAGAAAGGTTAGTTGCAATACGAAACATTGCATAAACGACTCACTCGACGCTTTTTCCCCTCCATTCCGGCAGCTATCGACTTTGTGCAACGACATATACTGCAGTCCCATGAATCAATTGTAGAGCAGATAAACGACGAACAGATGGCGAAAACAATCAAAGCGCAGTACAAACATCTCACTGGACGTGGATTTCCTTTGAAGAAGCATTAAACGTTGGCATGGATATCAGATCAGTTGTAAATAGTACATGTAGGATTGACAGATAGGCAAGGAGCTCAACCACCCCCCTCTCTTGCCTTTCGTACCCGTTCCATATATGTAAACGTCACCAATATTTCATCCACCATATGTTGGCCTTGAGGGAAGATTTCTAACCGTCCGCGATCTTCTTTTGAGAACAGCCGTTTTGGATGAAAAATGGCGATGGAAGTGTTGGATCCGTCGTTCAGAGTCAACTGAAGGCGAAAAGGTGAGGTTAACGCGTGCGAGACGTTGAAGAACAACGTACCTCTGGATATCTACGTCGAAGAAACCATTTGTACTCCTTCCCATCCTCTCCAGTAAACATGAAGTGGCTATGGATCAATTCATTAGACGAACTGGTGTTAGTTTTCGATATGTACGCACTGGCTCCACCCAATAGTTGGCTTCGTGCGAAAATAATCCTTGGCCGGGACTTCCTTCCCACTATATCGACCCATCCCGAACCGGAACTTTGAGTTCGACAACTTCAGCAGTCTCCATTCGATTTGAGCGATATATATGAAGTTGCTCCGGGCTCCGGTATCCAGAGTTACTGTATCTGCCGAGTTGCAAGTTAAGTTTCGTCTAAACAACTCATCACTATAGCCTACGGGAGATTGCATTGTCGATTGTAGGATTTCCATCTTCACTCAATAATTGTTGCGGAGGTAATGAATTCTGCAAAGCTTTGGAGAAAGTCGTACTTCTATTAGAAGTGAAGATGGATGGAGTGTGCACTGTATAAACTGTGTTGCCTTGGTCGTCGCAGTAGGTATTGTTCAACACGTACTCCAAGTTACGATGGCGTAGGTAAAGGTTGAGCGACATAGTTAGCCAGTGATGATGAGGGTAAGAAAGAGACAAAAGTCTCGATGTCTTTGAAGCATTTTATCAGTTGAACCTATCGACATGACCGGGACCGTTGACTGTCAACTTAATACGATTACCAAGAATGATCAAATGCTGTAAAACGAGATTACAGGAATTATAGCTATAAATTGAATAGATTATAGCGAACGAACTGTTCTCTACTAACTACAAGACGGCTAGTCCGCTAAATTATAGATGAAATTATCCGGTAGAATTTTGAAGAGGCGTCGGCCTAGACGCTCTCGAGTTAGGCTCACTGTCATGAACATTGTACAGTAACCGATCGATTTATGACACAAACTAAATTTATTCCACTGCAGCTTGTGGGATGTTTACTAGATCGCTTTTGGATACGAGGACTCGAAGTCGGTACCAGGTCTAGTACCAGTATCTACATCTCACCAAATACCTTTCGTGCATCACTAAATCTAGGGAGTTATCATAGTTGATTATCATGTGGAGTAGTGACTGGCGGTCAGCCGTAACTGGTATAATCTTCCGATAATACCTCTAAGTGTTTGGAAATCCATTATAATGCATTAAACGCTTAGCCCAAATTAGCAAATGATTATCACTACATCATGGCGCACCTTAACCATGCGTGATACCTACAATGCCCAACAACGATTACTTGCCTATTCGCAATACCGCGTATCCGTTACTTCCATCAAGTAATTTCACACAATAAATCTGTTCTGCCTACAGTCCCTTGTGATATTTTGTGAACCTTTATGTGCTTATTTTTGGGCCCTGTCACGAAGGTCTGTGAATGAGCACTTTGCGCAAGCATTACCTATCTTCTGTAAGGCATTACAATACTTCACAAATCTATGTATGTTATGGCCAGCAGCCTTATTGAAGACGTTGTAGTATAGTATAATCAAATGCAATTTTTACTTGGGATGGTCACATAAAATGGATATTTTTATTACGAACGGTAAATAATAACAGTCGAGAAATATAAGAGTACGTGAATTAGCTAGCGGCGGTTGGCGTTGGTTGAATGGCACTACGACCAGTTGCAGCAGCGGCTGTACTAGCTTGCTTCGCAGCACGCTGTGCATTAATCGTGTTCTCAAAGTTAAATATTGGCTTCAAGTTTCGAAACTTGTCTTCTGTGTTGAATACTTGGCTAGAGAAACAGTGAGTGAAAGGCGAAGAGAAAGACATAGGAAACATACACATTCCACCATTTTAAAAGATCATTTGCATGGTCGGCGCCCACTGATCCCGGTTCTGGGCACTCAAAATAATCTAAGATAGTGTTGTACAGGCCTTCGTAGTTGAAAGATTCATCTTTTCCCCAGATCTCAACTGGAGACAGTGCAAAACGGAGCTTCAAAAAAGAACATGAATCAACTATAATCGAAAAGATATACAAGCTTACCATGACTGCACAGTAGGCGATTGACCGCGCGGTCACCTGAGTCATGTTAAGGATGTCCGCGATACATTTTCTTGTTGAACGCTTTGCTTTCTTGCGTTGAGGGGCAGGGACTGAGGCGTTGCCATCTTTGTCACTAGCAAAATCTCCAGTATCGTCGATAGCACCATTGTGCATGAATATCTCCCGCCATGTCTACAAAGTAAATTTTAAATGTATGTACGAGCGAAAATAGATAGTGACTCACCTGGACAAGTAACACCCCTTTGAGAAAGCCACGTTCGACATCTCTGATATCGCCCTCTTCATTCCAGTAGAAGGCTCGTATGAAGAAAGAGTCGTTAGTTCAGATTGACTTGTTCCGGATAGATTCACGAGTGCTGCCAACAAAATCATTGAGTGGTGATCGAGGATTGAAGACAACAGGAAAACATACAAGGGATCGGACCAATCCAAGTGAATTGGGCAAATGAGCTTTCCGGTCAAGTCGTGGTTGAATCCTCGGTGAATACGAGTCTCAGGATTAAGCAGAGGGTCCGCTTTTTGCCCCAGAGGTCTGAAGTTGAGGAACGCTGCGACTTGTCTCTTCATCCTGCTTATATCATCGCCTCGTGCATTCTTGGCGCCCGCCCAAAGCTATCAAACAATTAGTAACATACATCGACCTTATAAGTTAAACACATACCTGTTTACTCATTGTCATAAGTGTATCTGGGTCTTTGTTCTCATCGGTAACCATCCGACCAAAACCCGGAACAAGGTTAGCAACAAGCTGAAATCCCTGCAGGTTCCGATTACGGCTGGACATATGTTAGAATTTCTCAGCAGAAAGCTTGGAAGTTGCAACTCACGCTCTTTTCTCAAGCTGCTTGACCTGACGCTCACTCTTCTCCTTGTCACTGAGAAGTTCTCCACCTTCGTTCTCATCAGAGGATTCCTCTTGGTCAGGTCCCAAAGATAATAAGCTTGCACAAGAATGGACACTTTAACAAACAGCGAAGCCACTTTCCCAATTCCGCGGCCAATACTCAAGAAGCTAAAATTCAATGCAAAAGTAAATAAATATCAAAGTAGGTAAAAGAAAATTATGCTTACGCTTCTCCCTTTTTTTTCTTCATATTTTTTTCCGCAACGATGAGTTCTAATGCATCGATTTTTCGTTTAAGCTGTTGGTTCTCAATGTCCTCCCTATGTTCTGAGTCATTGCTGTGTGAAGGACCTTGGCGACGGGAATTACGATGAGAATCCCGGCCTCTTGAGCGAGAACGGTGATGTCCAGTGCCATCAGAAGAAGGTCGCTGAGGTGAGGCCATAAAGCGAGCCAACAACAACCCGATACCGCCATACTTATAGTAGCGCAGCTTTGTCGGTAAAGTCTCATAAACTTTTCGATCTGTCAATGAACAACACGGTAAAATTATTTTATATGGCAGGACTAATTTAGACTATTTTCTGCTCTTGTTAACAGTGCCCGGGCCTCTATGACCCTACAAAGATATGGATTTTATTCGGATCCAAGAGATGCGATGTCCGGGCGCCATTACAGGCCTGAAACACAACCGCTTATTGGGTGCCGGCTCCTTGCTTCACTGTAAATCTGCTGATATCCATACTCCAGTTAGTCGAAACTTTGCTGTATTCACATACACCTTTGTTCTGTGCAGACCATGCACCTTAGCCAAAGGATCTTGGTCCTGTCAATAATAGCTTTACTCCTTTCCATTGCAGTGTGTATGCCTCCAGGTTCACAATATCCCTGTGTTTCAGGATGTGATGCCTCCTACACAACAGACAGAGCATTGCAGCGACATCAAGATTCTTGTGCCCTTTTTGTAGCAAATTTTCGGGCTGCTGCTTCGCGAAGGTCCTTGAAGCGACCGTTGACAAATTTATCATCTAACCGTTCAACCAAAATCCCCAAGTCTGGGCCTTCATTGAACCTGCCCACCTCTGCAACTGTAAGTTCGTGTTAATCTGTTTCTGTCTATGAAATCTTACAAAAACAATCTTGATACAGACAGTTTCTGAGCCATATGGAGCTGTAGATCAACGCTTGCCCAATGCTGAGGAGATGCCACCAATGCTGCCAATGGAAGTTGATCATCCTCTTGCATTGCCAACTCTCCCCCCACCTCCACCAGTCCCTCTCAACCAAGCTAGCAGATCTACACAGGCAACTGCATCACCAACTCCCCCCCCACCTCGACCAGTCCCTCTCAACCGAGCTGGCAGACCAACACGCGCAGCTGCAATGCCTGCCCCACTTCGATCTGTTCTCCCCGAAGCGCTGCCTGCTGTGGTGAACCCTGACCAGGCCCCAATTGCAGAGAACAATATGCCACGTTTACGGCGGGTTATTCTCATTGTGCGGGATACTCTCAAAACTCATATGAATCCCTTTCGTCTCTTTTGTCTCTTTCCTTATCGACCCTCGTACGATCCGGATATGTACATCTCCTTAGATGAACTTGCAGCCAAACCTACACTGCCTACTCCCGAGACTTCTCCTTCCCAAAATGCTGTGCCGCCTTGGCCCTTTGCAAACATGACAATCTATCGTGTCATGCAGTGGCTCAATACAGGTAGTCGGGTAAAGTCGGAGGGGGAAGCAACACGATTAGTGGAGGAGGTGATAATGACAGATGATTTTGACCGTGATGATCTCAAAGGGTTCAGTGCACATCGAGAAAACAAAAAAGCTGATGCAGCTCCAGCTCCAACATCCACCTCAAATTATCTCGCTGGTTTCGAAACAACCAGTGTAGATATCAAGGTTCCGTCGGGGCAGAAAGATGTACCACCCGCCATATTTTCTGTCCCAGGACTCCACTACAGACCACTTCTCTCTGTCATTCAGGAGGCATTCTCGAGCCCTCTCTCCGAGAAGATACATCTCTTCCCATTCAAATTGTTTCACCAACCTCAGAATTCAAATGAAGATGAGCGTGTACATGGCGAACTTTACACATCAAACTCTTTTCTCGAAGCTCATGATCAAATACAGCGGATTCCTTTACACGCTGATGACAATGGCTGTAAACGGGAACGGGTTGTTGCGGCCATCATGCTTTGGTCAGATGCAACCCATCTTGCAAATTTTGGCACTGCGAAACTTTGGCCAATTTATCTGATGTTAGGGAATGTATCGAAGTACATCCGTGCTCTTCCAGAGTCGGGTGCATGCCATCACTTGGCCTATATCCCCTCAGTATGTTTTTGCATTCTGTTCACTATCCGAGTCGGTCTAACTTGTGCCCATAGCTACCCGACTCATTTCAAGACTTTGCCAAGAACTTTCACGCAAAATGGAAAACTCAAAAAAGTGATATCCTTACTCACTGTCGACGGGAGCTTATGCATGCTGTTTGGAAATTTCTTCTTACCGATGAGTTTATTCATGCATACAAGTACGGTATCATTATCAAGTGTTCGGACGGGATCGAACGATGTGTTTATCCACGTTTCTTTACCTATTCTGCCGACTACCCAGAGAAGTATGTATCATTCTCATTAAACTATGATGCTTCTGACTGTTTTGTACAGGGTTCTTCTGGCGACCATACGAGATAAAGGTCTTTGCCCTTGTCCCCGATGCTTAGTATCTAAGGATGCTTTGGACCGTATGGGTCAGGTCCGGGATATGGAAACTCGTACCCACAAATGGCGCACTTACATGGTGCACAAAGTTAATCAAGCTCGTCGATTTATCTATAACCTTGGATTCCCGATTAAAAGCAAACACGTTGACAACTTGCTGAAGGAAACATCATCTGTCCCAACAGAAGTAAGTGACAGTTAATGTTGATGCTTTTTGATCACTTACAGTAATTCAGAATGCTTTCGTTGAGCGACTTGGTGTAGACTTTGATGTATCCGAGCTACTTGTTGTGGACTTCCTTCATGAGTTTGAACTGGGTGTTTGGAAGGCAATATTCACACACCTCATTCGAATCCTTTATGCCTCGGCAGATGGTAAAGACAAGGTAGCGGAGCTTGATGCCAGGTAAAAATCTCTACAAGGGCTTCCAAATCCATGTCCAATTATACTGACAGCTCCGGTACCAGGTTTCGACAGATACCCACATTTGGTAACTCGACAATACGAAATTTTGCAAATAATGCATCCGAAATGAAGAAGTTGGCTGCTCGGGACTTCGAGGACTTGTTACAGGTCAGTGACATTCAGGTATTAATAATGTGTATACTTTTCCTGATCTTTTGCAGTGCGCTATTCCTGCGTTTGAAGGTCTGCTCGAAGCCGAACATGATGGACGCCTCTGTTATGACCCGGATCTAAATCCTATACACCCAATCTTTTTTCTTCTGTAACCAACTATGAACACTATCATTAATACTTCTACTTAACATTTTACATTCATTAGTTATTCAACACCATTTGGGTTAATGCTGCACACATTCTTCCAGAACACCAGAATGATCTTTAACAGTCACTGCACAGTCTGCACAGTCATGACATCATTCTAGCTCCACAACTATGATGTCATCTTGCTACTCCACAATCATGATGTCATTCCATTGCTCCGCAGTTATGATATCACATCACTGCTCCACAGCTATGACATCATTGCATAGCCTCTTTACATCAATGACTCAATATCAGTCATTGCACAGCCAGATATCTGAGTCAACTACGGTTCCGCATACATGACTCAATATTAGTCATTGCACAGCATTACATAGTCAGACTGACTCATCCGCAGTATTTCCGCAGTTATGACTCAAATCTAGTCATTCCGCAGCATTTCCTAACTAGTACACATTGCACAGTATATAAGTAGTCTAGATTTACCAATGTACGTTAGACGTATTATTTTTCTTAAATCCAAACCCCCACTTGTTTGCTGTTATCACTTGTGTGAATCACCAGACCAACTCATTGTATATTGTTGAGCTATCTCCAAGTTACAATACACATTTATACATCTTGTTGAGCTAACTCCAAGTTGTATCCACTAACATTCACCTGTTGAGCTATCTCCTAGTGAATACTTCTTTAATTGCCACTTGTTGAGCTATCTCCAAGTTGCAACTTCCTATTACTTGTTGAGCTATCTCCAAGTATTAGACATCACACTCACTATTACTTGTTGAGCTATCTCCGAGTACTAGACACCACACTCACTATTACTTGTTGAGCTATCTCCGAGTACTAGACACCACACTCACTACTACTTGTTGAGCCATCTCCGAGTACTAGTTCTGATTCATATTACTGCTTGTTGAGCTATCTCCGAGGGTAATCTTATTATTATTATTTGTCGAGCTATCTCCAAATAATAACTTCTGTGAGTTTTGTATTACAAACTAGTTACTAACTTTTACTTGAGCCTAGTTGTTTGAGTATATATTTTTTGCCTAGCGGTTTCAACGAACGGAAAGGCTTGCTCTATAATCTCATTAATTTCTCTTATCATTTTTACTGCCAAGTTACGTACTGTGAAGGTTTGGACGAGACTATTGATCGAGTCATAACATAATAATACGTCTCTACCCGCCCCCATTAAATGTCTACACAAACAACTAGAACCCGCACAGGGTCTCACCAGAACCCTCAAACATTTGTTCAAGGCTCTAGTATCCAAACTATTCCAACTGGTTTTAATGCTCCAGGATATGCACTGGGACAAGACATTTCCAATGTTGGAAATACCAGCAATTGGACACCCACTGATATTTCAGAAGGTGAAGTTGTAGTAATGCGGAGAGTTCATATTGGATCAAATGGATCAAATTTCAATGAAACTGTGGTTCAGGAAGTTAGAGTGCCTACTACTGCAGAAATTGCCCAGATCTTTGCTCGTCATGATGACCATTCCACCAGTCATTCAGTTGAACGTGGTTTGCGAGGACAACAGCAGCAAATTCCTGATTTTGCAACAATTATACCTCTACCTTCTTCACATCATAGTCATTCTGTGCAATCTGAAACACATAAATCTCAGAGTGAACACTCTACAAGGCAAAACAGGGATATACTTCAGGTCTCAGAACCTCAACAAAATCCTTCACACAGCCGCCACTCGTCACCCATACAGTCAATTAGTAGGAATGTATTGCCACAAGCAATTGTGAATCAATCACAGACACCTATAATTGAATTTTTTGACTCGCTACAAGCACAGTATAGAGAACAACAATCTCTTACAAGGCCAAGTACAAGACAATCTGAGCCTGTTAGAAGGTCTCCATTGTCTGTAGTCCCTGAGGAAATCCAAGAGCATTCTGTGGCTCATAGTAGCTCACATCATGAGTTCCCACCACAGCAATCTCACAATTCTCAGTCAGACCATACTGCTTTAAGTGCTGTTTAGGAGTTTAAACCAGTCACAAGGACATGAACAATCACCTGTTCAATTGCAAGTTTTGCAACCAGTTTTAACTGTCAGGAACATCCCATCACCAAGTGGATCTTCCAAAAGCTCAGTAAAAAGCTCAGCAAAACAAGACTCACATAAGTCAAGCAATAGTGTACCAATTTTTAACCAGCTTCAAAAATGGACAGACACAGTTTGACAGACTTAGTCAACAATGCCAAATATTCTTAGAGTCATTAGGCTATAGAAGCAGAAATGCTCAGCCTTGGCAATGGGTTCAACAGTTGGAAAGACTAGGTCAGAGTGAGCTTGCATTACTAAGTCCAAGTCTGTATCAGCAGATATCAGACAAAAGGAATAGCCAAATGTTAAACATACCTGTATAACGAGACACAAAGGAATGGAGTTCAAGTTTTATTGAGGGCAAGAAGTAGCACTAGTGCAGAATTAGCACCTTCTGTTCATATGAGCCAGATGGCCAAGTACAGGAAAATGCACCAAGTGTTCACACACCAGTGCAAACCTCATCAAAGCAGAAGTTCACCAAGTGCACAAACCTCCATACAAAGAAATCAATCAGTTGAGAACACAAGAAATGTGGAAGAAACTCATGTTCCACTTTACAGAGAGGAACTCTAGGCAAAATGAAAGCTCTAATGAGACTGACAGAATACCTGCCTGGACAAGAAGGGTTCAACCACCAAGTCCTCAAAATGTTAATATACCAATTATTCAACCCACAATACAATATGCCATTAGTGATAACCCTGTTGAAAAAATGGAACAAGTAGTGAGAAATGCAAATCAACATGATCACTCTAGGACTCAACTTCAACGTGATGAACCACCTCATGCCAGTGGTAGTCACACACCATTTGATCAAGGGAAAGGAAATACAAGACTTAGAAGCAGAAAGCAGAATTTTGCACTACCTACAAAATATGAAACTGCTCAAGCCTCAACAAGTCAGCAGGTATTTCCTGAGACACAAGTCATAAAAAACACATTTGACTCCACTCACATTCCCATTCCTATCCAATCTCCTGTGCACCTGGTAGAGCCAACACCATTGCTCACAGAACATCATGTTGGGTTCCACAGACTCATAAGAACTGTTGTAACCTAGGTCACCTTTAGGTCTGAATTGGGCTGTTGAAGCAAATGAATTTTTTTGCCAATCAATAGTTACCTATTCATCCCAAACAAGGCAAGGCACCTGTCCAAGTATCAGGAGGAGCGCCACCATCACCCCCACCACCAGATGACCCTGGAAATCATAGTGAAGGGAATGACCAAAGCAGAAACAATGGTGAGAACAACGGAAACAATTCCTACAGGAACAGCAGACCCAATGAACCTCCTCCACCACCAAATGATGGTGAACCTCCAAAACAGCCTTGTGGCAGATCTCATTGTTGCTGCTGTAAAGACGGAGGATGGAAGAGATGGAAGAGATGGACGTGATGGTAGAAATGGCAATGAGCACAATCCGGAAGAGAGGAACAGAAAAGAAAGGAATGAAGAAGCCACTAGAGCTCTGACGAGAGAGTCAAAACTTGACATCAACAAACCAACACCATTTGATGGATCTAACAGAGCCGCATGGAGAAGCATTTCTAAATTCAGTGCTGATAATGTTCAATGCAAAGCCAATGACTTACTCTACAGATAATTCAAAAATTACATTTGCCGCATCATACCTTACAGGAGCTGCAGCAAAGTACTACAATAATCTGGTAGAAAAACAGGCTAATGGAGAAAATGAATCCTTTAGCCAGCATTGAATATCTGGTCAGAGTTTGTTAAGTTGTTTGGACGCATGTTTGGTCTCCATGATGAGAAAATGCATGCTCAAATCACAACTAGATAAATGTATACAAGTCTCAAGAGAGTCATTTGCAGACTTTTTAGTCAAGTTTGAAGACATTGCTAACCGCACCACTTACAATGATCCTGCTAAGCGATGGAGACTTCTGAATCAGATCCGGCCAGATCTGCGCAACCGTCTAACAATGGTTGGCAATTTGCCAGAAACATATCAGGATGTTGTTGATGAGGCTATTGGACATTGATGGCGCACGAGAAGCATTTTATGATTCCGACTTGGGAATAATTTCAGAACTGGGAATAACAATACCCAAAATGAAAACACAAATAATCAAATCCTTGACCACAACCAGTCAGGAAACAGCTACTCCACCTTTGCAAACACAAATTTCAATCAGAATATTCCGCCTAATAATCATACAACACAAGTTCAACCACAGGACGCTACTACATCTAACACACAGACTCAAAGACCATCTAGAATGAATCACAACAGTTCTAGAAACAATTATATCAATGAGGCTTCAGCTGTAGTACAAATGGCTTGGGTCACTCAAGAGGAGTATGACCAAAGACGAGCAAAAGGGCTTGCACTTACTGTGGTGAGATGGCCATTTCACCAGA